>JAOXNN020000021.1:3720730-3737318 GCA_028571205.2 Hydropsyche betteni | reverse complement strand
TTCCCTTTAAATAAATAATATTTGAAAAAATGCTAATAACAATAGTTTAAATACGATTTAATTTAAATTCCCCCGGCGCCCCTTCGCCCCACTCGAGCTTCGAGGAGGCTTCAGCGTCACTTTCCCTTACCTCTCGGCGAAGTGCGGGTCTCTCCAGCCCGCCGAAAATGTGCGTCCCTCGAGCGAAGTTTTTGATTTTTATTTTATTTGTGTATGGATGTTATTTGTTTTGGATTCAAAAAATGATCTTTCGTTTCGCGCATTTCTATTTTTATGTTTTTGATATTTGTTCGATACGAAATTGTCCGCTCAATTCGTACTATATTCTCCGAATGTCATAATCAGTGGCGGCTTGTCTCTAAGGGCAAGTGGGTCAGTGCCTCACACACATTTCTCGTAATAAAAATATTATAATAAATAGATTTTAAAAAGAAAATAAAGGTACTGTGTTAACAGTCAGGCGAAAAAGATCTGTATTCTCATATACAGAAGGTCGCTTTTCTCTGTCTGATAAAGGTCTCTTTTGGAGGGAAGCATATATTTTCTATACGATTCGAAAAATATACGATACCGTCAAGTTTTTCGATTCTAAATTTTACAAAGTATGCCTTAATTTTATAACAATATATGAACGTACTAAAAATATATATTTTTTGATTATTTCGGTGAAAAAATTAAAGGAGGGAGTCTTTGCACATTGTGACCCACCTGTTTTTAAAGTGACGAGCCGCCTCTGATCATAATAATGAATCACCCATAGATGGCAAAATATAGTTTACCTGTAACAAAGAGAAAAAAGCAATTAGAACAATTCAAATATTATCAAAACCAACGATATGAATAAATTCCTAATATCACACACAAGTCCAAAAATCCATTTTTTTCACCGACACGTAACATGGAATAAAAAAGTTCGCGCCGCGAATTTTTATTGCGCCATAACGTCGTGATTTATTAATCGCCGAATCAATAACGATCCAGGGGGAAAGTTTTTCATACACCAGGCTTACTTTTTCAGAAAATCGAAAGTGTCCGAACAATCAAAACACCAAAAACTATCACTTCCAAAAAGGAACCCATTCTTGTCAGGTATAGAATTTACATGATTACGTCATTTTGAAAAAAAAAAAAAGATTTTCTAAATATTCAAACCCAAAGTAAACACAAAAGCATTCCAATCGATACGATTTTACTTAATAACTAAATATTCAGCACCAGCGTAAACGGAACAACACTCGAATCGAGGATCAACCGTACGTGCGCATCACATAGTGGATATCGTATAGTGGGATAGAGATTGATATGCATCGGAGCGGACTCGTGACGTCACGTCGCACACCTGACGTCGCCGAAAAAGGGATGGGTGCTCCGGTGGGTGTTTTCAGAATGGGTGCTTCACTCGGGGCGTTTTCCGTAACGATATATCCACTCTACGACCGACCGCGAGGGACGCACGTGCGTGGCGAGTTCCCATTCAAATATCTCGATTTGAGCACACTCGATTTCGAATAGGACGATGAGGTTTTCGAAATGTGGACGTAATGTAAAGACGCGGTGTAAGCATGCAAAAAAGTGCAATGATCGGTTGCGAAAGTGTTTGTCGTGTGCGGCTGCGTGCGTTGAACTCTCCATTGTGCGGTTGTTGCTGATTACGATTGATTTTTAATCGAATATGAGTCAGAGATAGTATAAAGATGGTGATCTATATGAATCTAGGATATGATCTTTTTGATATAGTTGGGACATTTTTATTAAAGGAAGGGTAGTTCAAATATTTTTTATAGTGAAAATTAATTAAATAAAGGAAATAAAATAGGACTTAAGTGCCAAAAAATACAAAAACATTTTAATAATAGAAATACGTTCTGTATATCAACGCTCATGTTTTAAAATATGGTCGAAGTTTCTAAAATCGGTTTTTAATAGTGTAGGTACATATCAATAGCAAACTTGTATCGGTTGTATGGTAGGTAATTTCTCGACAAAAACTGGTGAATCTCAAAAGCTTAAAAATGACACTTACACCTTTATTTATGTTAGATATTCGATTGATCATATAGCTTATCGCTTATCGTTGTACTTACATTGTAAAAATACTTGTAGCTTACAAACGTTATCTAAAAACTTTTAGTTAGTTTTAAAATTAAAAATCACCCTTACAATCAACCTATAAGTTATTCATTCCAGAACAATACCTCATTAACTTTAGTCGAAGATCAATATTTTACATCAGTTAACCTAATACGTATGGATAAAGACTGAAATTAACCCTCAATAAGTTCAAAATCAAAAACCATCCCATCCAAATGATTCCGATCGACCATATCTCTTCACCATCATCACAATCAACTTATAAATTATCCACTGCAGAACGATATCTCATCAACTGTAGTCGAAGATCAGGATCATTTAACCTAATACTTGTGGATAAAGATCAAAATTAACCCTCAATGAAGCCAAAATCAAAAACCATTCAATTCAAAACTATTCCTATCGACCATATCTCTTCATCACCATTATAATCAACATATAAGTCATCAATTGCAGAACAGTACCTCATCAACTATAGTCGATTATCAAGATCAATTAACCTAATACGTATGGATTAAGACCAAAATTAATAAGTTCAAAATCAAAAACCATCCCATCCAAACGATTCTTGTCGACCACATCTCTTCATCTTCATTACAATCAATCTATAAGTCATCCATTGCAGAACAGTACCTCATCAACTATAGTCGATTATCAAGATCAGTTAACCTAATACATATGGATAAAGACCAGAATCAAAAACCATCCCATCCAATTGACAATATCTCTTCATCTTCATTACAATCAATCTATAAGTTATCCACTGCAGAACAATACCTCATCAACTATAGTCAAAGATCAAGATCAGTTAGTCTAATACGTATGGATAAAGACCAAAATCAAAAACCATCCCATCCAATTGACAATATCTCTTCATCATAATTATAATCAACATATAAGTTATCCACTGCAGAACAACACCTCATCAACTATAGTCAAAGATCAAGATCAGTCAGCCTAATACGTATGGATAAAGACCAAAATCAAAAACCATCCCCTCCAAACGCTAACATCCACACCTCCGACCGAACACGAACCAATCACGAACCACCGAATCATCCACGTGCCCGCAGCGTATATACGTGTTCTCTGCACGATGATCGGCGCTAATCTGGCGATGCGGAATGATTGAACGGAACGGAATGGCGCCAGCCATCGCATCGCGTACATAAATCAGAGACCGGGGGGGACACAACACGTGGACGTGTGATTTACGGCTTGAACCTGACCTGCACCTGTCCGCCGAGACGATAAACCACTGGGTACGTACCGTGGATGTGGTGTACTTTGACGTACGCGCGCACGTTGTGGACGCCTTCTCTGTGCGATGATGCGGTTCGGTGTTGTCCGATTGATTGTTGTGTCGTGTGGGTTTTTTGCTTTTTTGTTCTATGGTGATTTCTTTGTGTGAAGTGTGTGGATGGAGAGTGGATGAATTTATGATGGTATCATGTTTTTGGAAAAGTAGAAGTATTTATAATGGAAAAATGAAGAAATATCTTTTCTTCTTAAAAGAATTTCATGTTAAAAGTCACAATATACCGTAGTATTGTTTCTTGTTAACCGATTTTCAATGTATCTTATACTTTTTTTCTCGATAACTATATGTTAACTATATGTTAAATATGATAATCTGAATGTATCTTTTCTGTAAATGGTATAAGTCGATTTTTATCGAAAAAAAATCATTTTGATGAGATGAACAAACTCATTCATTTCAAAAATAGATTTATGCCAATTTCAAAAAAAGATTCATAAATGTAAAATTTTTAAAAATTCTCGGAACCTTCACGAATTGCTATATCTTAACAAATTCTATATCGTTCTTGTAATTATTTTTCAATTGCTTCAACAATACTTTCAAGGTTCATCAAATATAATATTTATTTGGGGAAACTCATGGGGATATTTGGAGAAAGAATTTAACGCACAAATTATATAAGACTTGTTACAGATCTTCAATCTGCAAAAGCGTCAAATCACAAAACTGAAGATTTCATTTAAAAAAAAATCATATCTATCCAAAGTCTATTATTATTGAATGTTTATTTTTATAAACGGTCTCCTAAAAAAAAATTTTCGAACATATCGTAACGAGTTTTAAAGTTGCGCATAAAAATGATTTATCTTACAAAACTCGTCACTGAACATAACGTCCATTACATAAAACCGTAACGAACACTTCAGAATTTTCAGACCACCGCCGAAAACAAACGCGAGGGAAAGTTTCCGCCGCACTTTGCATGCGATCCGTCAAACCGGCGGATGACAGCTCGGCCACGTGCTCGCATAACCAGACCGCTGACCTACGAGACCAATTATGCGTTGTTTACCAGAAACCCGCGCACCCATCCCAATCCCGCTCCCGACTCCCCACAAGGGAGGACGGCGCCTCCCTCTGACGTCAGAGGGATAACCAATACCGTGCAACTCCCTCCGTACCCGATTCGTCATATGTATCGTTTTGATAGGGCGTCACAGGAAAACTAAATGCATTGTGCAAAAAAAGTTGAGTGTGCGCAAACGTTCGTGTGTGGATATGGTCTGTAGAGGGAGTCAGTGGTGTGTGTGTGTGTGTGCGCATAATCGCATTCCTTTCCCATACGGCCGACCTTGAAACTGTGTGTTGCCTTTGGAGTTCGCAACTCCACAGAGAGGAATAGAGATTGGGATTTAGTATATATAACGCCGAAACTCTACGAGAGGTCACTCGAATTCCATATTAGATCGAGTTTATACAATGAAAAATCAACGAAATACGAACTACCTGGGATAGGATATACCTAAATGTCGCGAAAAAAATTCAACCCGACACAGGTATTCCATTGTAACCATAACGCACAGGTAGAATGACAGTTCGAAAGCTCGCTCGGAGCCACGTGGCTCGCGAAATTCACACGTGCGGCGATCGATTGATCCTTATACGTCCCCGACATAAGGATGCGGCCCCGCGCGTACACGTGCACGATTTTTATCCATCACACGTGCATAAAGCCTGCGCTTTTGCGCACGTCATCATCGACAGTCGGCCGTCAGCTGCCGGCGAAGGAGCATCCGTGGAAACTCGCATATGCTTTTATATGTTGCGGGTAGGCGAGCGGTATATGGTCGGATACGTATACGTTATGGGCACGTAGGCGATACGTGCATGTATGCGTTGGAAATTTACCCGACTCGCATGTGTGAGTGCGACCGCACAAACGCTCGTATGTGAGCCACGAATGTTTATGTGTTGGTGAGCTGCGCGCGCAACCGACGCGCCACACGAACACTACAAAGTTGATGATTCGAAAATATTCAATTAATTCAATATATAAAAATTTATTAAAAAATCATTTTTTAAATAAATCGAATCTGTGATGTTTTTTCGAAAATGTACGTTGCTGAAAAAGCGCGGCACGATTCGAAATGTCAAAAGTCAGCGCGGCCACCCTCGGTGTTTCGCGTCCACCGTGTGTGGCGCAGCAGTGCCGGAGTGAGGTCGCTCCCCGTGTGTTGGTCGACCGACGGCTGCTTGTGGCCGTATACTGTGCGCGCGTGTGCGTCACCAGTGGGTGTACGTGTAGATTCGAAGCGAGCATGTAGATTGTAGACTGTGGAGGCAGCAGGTCGGGCGGGTTGGATATACACATCGCATATATATATCAGACAACGTTTCATATATCGAATTAAAAAATTTTTAAACAATCAAAATTTTAAAGCTACAAAAGCGCAACAGCTACAAAAAAACGCTATCTTATCACAACTCACGCTTACTCACTATTGTTAGTCATAAGTTTCAGACTACAAACGGCACAACCCCGAAACTGGAAAAAGCGTGACGAGCGGAGACAACGTCGCGCACATACACACACATACGTCATGGAAAAAAGCGTTACACGTACAAACGCGCGGCCTTTCTCTTATCGGGCGAGTCGTAGAGCGCACAATCGCCCGCAGCCCGGCGGCGTGGCGCATGTATTACAGACGGGAGTTCAGCGATCGTGCCGAGCGAATGTGGCCCTTACGGGTGGGCCGCTCGCCCGCCAGTAGAGCGGGAACGTTCAAATCTGCCGCCGCGGCACGAATTCGGCTCGCACGCACGCACACGCGCTCGCCGGTCGATACCGGCCCGCCTAGCCAAATTTATACACACGCCTACTATATATATGTATACATATATTAATATATATTTTTTAACCCCGAAATAATTACATAAAGCAATCTATTTTTTTTAATTATTGACCTATTTATGATTTAAATATAATTGAATGAAAGATTATTTATTAAATACCCGGTGACCCATTTGTGATGTTTTAGATATTTTTTTGTGCAATTGATTAATATTAGAATGTAGATAAGAAAAATATTTGTTTTTATGGGGGTTAGAGTCGTAAACATGTCGGGTTTTTCCCGGATGCAAAAATTGTTTTGCTAACCCTTGCGTATCTGAATATGTCTCGTAGTGAAAAAACGATCGTTTTTATTTGAGGTGCTCGGTAGTAAACAATGCTAAGCGCCAAAATTATAAAATTACGTTTCTTTTATTTAATACAGAAATAAATACATTCTCTCAAAAAAAATGACATTACTATGTCAGGTTACTTCTAGTTTTATTTACATCTAATTATAAATGCATGTGAACTGTTTTTTGAAAACTGTTATTCTTAATGTCTCCAAAAGTGACAAATTTCGCTTAGCTCTATTTCGTCAGAAATTCAAATATTTTTTTTTATCTATGTAATAATAAGGGAAAGGTAAAACTTAAATGATTCAAAAACTACAATTTATTCTATGATTTTATGTTGATAACATACAATTTCATAAACAGATCAAACCACCCAACGCTTAACTCAGATAACAACCGATAAATTCAACTAATATTAATTCCATAATTCATATGCCATAACCATAAACCCCGAGCTCCAAACATGAAGATTGCAACTTGAAATTTCATGACCACAACAAACTGTTCACATTTCAATATGACATTACGCGGTCATACTTGCACTCAACTTAAAGTTTCAACGACTTACTACAAATTGCACAATTTCAAAAATTTCAAGGAACATATGAATGAAAACGATAATCAAGTAAAAGATGAAAAAGTTAAAGTCAGTACGAAATAAAAATTTTCAAGATAAAACAGAAAGATGATTGTAGAGGTTTTTGACCAGCGTTGGATGAAGAAAAAATTGAGACAATATGATTATGATGGAAGAAAAAAAACGGAACCGAGCGTCCATCGGAGGGTTAACGCTCGCGTATTCGAGCCGCGCGAAAGTGCGCGACTTTGAAAACTGATTTTCCGGAAAAACAACGAAAAGAAAACGGCGGGAAGAAAGACGAGGGAACACGTGACAAATTTCCACGAGTTTTCCGCGAGCCATGAATGAATCTCGCATAAAACATGTGCACGTTCGCGTACACACAGTGCACTCTGCAAGCGCATTTCACATATCATATACACGTGTGTACATACACATATATATATTTCGCTATAAGCGCGCACTTTTGCTAAAGTTTGCGAAGAAAGTTTTCAGCATTTCTCAACCCCGACGCGTGTGTGTATCGGTTCGGTTGCAAAACGCGCGATTTCGCTTATATAAACGGTCAATTTCGACAACGGCCAGTGGACGATGCATAAATTCGCATCGAAAGTCTTGTCGGTGTTCTTTCTTTTTCAGTTTCGATGAAAGAACACTTCGAAAGTTTTTGTTTTCAAAATAAATTAAAATTTCATAAAAAAAACAAACAGAAAAAAATGTAGCTGAATTTTTAAATGTATCTATTTTCTAAAAAATATTGCTTATAGTAACAGTGCTTCATGAATGTACTAAAAAAAGGTCCCATTATGAGTTTCAACAAAAATATCTCTGAGTCGACTCATCGTTCTCATAAAAATCATTCATAATTCCGATTCCATCGAAAATCCAATCAACCCCGCCACCCACAAGAGGGTCAACCGAATGCACTCCAGCAAAGGCTACCGACCGACCGTCCTTGAAGGTGACCTCACCGAAGCTGAAGACCACCCTGACGTCATCCAGGACATTCTGAAAGGGTTGGACGCGACGGAGACAGGAATGCATCGGACATCGACTGTGTGCATTCAACGCAGCTGCATTCGCAGTCAACCCCTCTCCTCGTCGACGATTATGACGGTGACGTCAGGGACGAGTTGGCGGTGTCAACTGGTGACTTGTCGGTGGAGTCATGCTTGTTTTTTCAACGCGAAAATCGAGCTTTTCTTTTGATCGAATTGATTGAAATCAATGGAAAATTCGAGTACGGTTTTAGGAATTAGAAGGGAATCGTTCGAAAATACGAAGTTTAGAAAAGCTACATGTTATCGACATAATATTCGGCGTCGAGCAAGAATCGGGGCCACGAATTTTCCGGCACGCTAAAAAAACTTTGGTCGGCACCTTCCAGCGAGGAGTGTGACTCACCCAGTAACAAAATAAGCAGCAACGCCTTGCTGATGACGCTACAGTCACCAAGAAGTCGACGACGGCCACCAGGGTCACCACACCGCAGCCCACATACAACACCATGTACAAAAATCAACGACTATTCGGTTCTGAACGAAAATTTTTAAAAGTTCAGATCGTTTTATATAGATTCAAAAATAAATCGAACTATCTTCATCTTCTACTTATCAAAATTTCATATTTTATATGAGTAATGAGTGAAAAAAAAACATTTTTTTTAATCTCCATTTTTTTCTGCAGATTATTTTAAATCAAAAATTTCTATTTAAATCTAACGTTTCTTATAGGGCCGAGCACATTCGAGCCCGTCACGAAGGGGACTTCCCTTATGGGGGACCGTCACTGGCAGCCCCTCGTGTAACATCCGTACAAAACTTTGAAAAGTTGAAAAACGCAGTGCACCGCAGCCGATGCACTATGTGCATTTTCTGACATATTGCGTCGCTCGCTTCGCTATCAAGAAGTAAACACCCTTATCAACGACGGCTCTGCGATCTGTTGATGAGACGGACAAAGTCATCGCGAAGGTTTCGCAATTAATTTCGCGCCATTGTGCATTCTGTTTTATCGCGCAGTTGCTGAACCGACGAGTAAACGAGTCTGATGATTCCATGCTTATTTTTGCCGATTTATTTTATAATTTTCAAGAATTATCCAGTTTTTGGATAAAATTTAAAATTGTGATGTATTTTTTCGTAAGGTGAAAAAAAATATAAGTGTTATTTGTATAATTGTAAAGGGACGTATAAATTGGAAATTTTCCTGGGTCGTATTAGAGAATCGAGTTCCAGGAAAGGTACGAGGAAAAAATTTCATTTGATACAGGTCATAGGAAAAAATCGCTTCAAGAATAATTGTACAATGCGCACAAAACGGGGGGAACCGTTCGTGTGCATAAAATTATAAAAGCAGTGAGAATATTCGTATGCGAAATTTTCTTTGTTACAAACAATCGCCCATAAACCCGACAGCCTCCGTCTATTCGAAAACAAAATAAATTTCAGCCATATACATTTTATAAAAAATCCATCCATTACATAACGCCGGACCGGGCACAACTTGTTTACGGCCGGCCGTCCGCCTAAGCATAGACCGAAATAAAAAAAAAATCAAGCTGAAAACGTCGATGCAGAAAAATCTGTAGATCATGCCCCTACGCAGAGCCCTCTACGGGCATGCACCCGCTGCGAATGTGAGCAGTGACTGTTCGCCGGGGTGCGCTCGCGAAAAATAGAGCAGACTGTAGCCGGGAACGCCCCCGAAAGCTTCGTTCGGTCGCCATGGCAACGTGTGTACGGTGCGCCCAAATTGTGATGTGGAGACCGCAGCGAAGCTCAAACCGCGGCGCGCCCCCCCCCCGCGACCCGTATACATTTCGCGGAGGGTGGTGTGTGCTGTATCGATACGCATGCGTCGTACGCACAATCGAAATTAACTAATTTTCTAAAATAAATTAATAGGAATCCTCAAATGTTTAGAGCCTCAAAATATATTCTCGTACATATATATAACATGAAACTCGCGAGGAGAAATAGCGGTCTGACTGGCAGGTTTCCAATGTTGGTGCGCGCGCGGTGCCGCAGCACAGCCGTGGCGTGCTCAACGAGCGCGAGCGAGAGACATATAGCGTTATATAGGTTTTGCGCGAGAGCGAGGGAGTAGGCGATGGTGAGCGCGTCGTTTCCCAACCGGCTGGCATGTTTCCAATGGCCTTACGGCAACGAACAACACAGCCGATCGCCGTGTCTCGCTCCGTTGCATACGAAGCAGTACGAGAGCGAGCGAGACGCTAATATCGCGTACATTATTTCGGATGGCATAAACACAGACGCAAGCGAACGCTAGCTGGCGCCGTCCCCTTCTCCGCGGCGGTTTCAACAACGCCAACGTTATACGCGCGTATCTATATATAAATTTTTATTTTTTATTAAAGTTTTTTTTTGCAAAGTATAATTTTGTTTTTAATTTTTAAATTTATTGAAAGATCGTTAAATGAGAAATATTAAAAGATCGATTTTTGTACCATTATAATTAGAAATGAACAAGAGTAGTGATAACGTATCGAAATATTTTAATCGAACAAAATGTTTTATTTTTATTTTTTTATTAAATACGTTCTTTCGATAATATTGAAAAAATATATAATTTTCATGAAAATGTTACGAAAAAATATGAAATAAATACTTCAAAAATATATCAAAAATTAATTTATTATCATTTTGAAATGCCGATTTTGTATAGAAAACATTTCGTCGTTCGGAACTGGAAAACATCATGCGCGTCCGAGCGAACGGCGCGAACGCCGACCGCGCTCAGCAAGCGCCCGAAAAAATCGGCACAATCCCCCGTCGGCGGGTCGGCGATTTTCGAAAAGCTCAGGGTGGCCAACCGGCACCCGAGCCGCACACGAAACGTCCGCAGAGCGCGCCGCCGCCACAATCGCACCGAACCCAAAGGTCGACCGGGTCCGTGCGCCGAGCCGCGTTGACCTTCGGCGAGCGCCGCGCGCGACGCACGTACAAGGTTGGCCCGCTGAAAATATATTTGATAGCCGTACGAGGCAGCTGCGCGGGCGGCGGGGGGCGGCGCGGCGCGGGGCGGCGGGGGCGCGCGCGCCGCGGAACGGGGGAAAGGTGAAACCCGCTAGAATTTAAAACTCGCGCGGGGCGGCAACACTAAACAAAACATGTGCGACATGGCAATCACGCGGCGCGTTTGACAGCTCGACGGCGCGAATTGCGACAATTTCAAATCCGACTCGAAATTTTGCACAATGGAAATTTTTAGATTTTTATGTTACGTTCTTGGATGCGTCGACGTTTTTTTTATATATTGAATTTTTTTTTTATTTTTGGTTAGGCGTACCTGAATATCACTCCACATGACGGTCAGTGTCGTCGGGCAGGGAGACGCATCCTCGTGTGAGATTTGAGGGCGGTTTTGTTATATCGCGAGAGACGCGCGAACGAACGCACAACTGTCAAATGGCGGCGAGCGGCCGCACGGCACGTCCGCCTCGCGCCGAGTCACCAGCGCACTGGCCATAACAACTACAAGCGCGCCCCACTACCACACACATACGCGTGCGACGCCGCTCGTACACCACAGCTCTCTTCGAAATACGCACGCATACCAATCGAAAAAAACTTTTAAAATGCCACAATTCAACATTATTTCAATATTTAAAAAAATCATAATTTTTTTTATTTATTTATGTTCACAAATACATTTTTACAAAATGCGTTCAATCACACAATAATCGATCACACAAATAAAGCGATAGATTCGTTATAAACGCGAACGGCGGGAGATTCAAAAGTGCCGCGGAATATCGCTAGTTTGTTTGTCCGCTCGTTTTATTGGATGAAATCGAATAGAACTATTCACGTAAACAAAAACCTCGCGAATTGAAAGCGTCTGTATTTTAAAGCGTAATACGGTCGAAAACCGCGTGTACATTGTGGAAAGCGAGTATCGATCGCATGCGAAATTCGTCTGTCCGTCTGCGTCCGAAGGACTAATTTCGTGTCGAAATCAACTCCGAGGCGGCTCTGTCGGGAATTACGTTCAAACCACTTTTACAGTCGACGCATAATATCGACGAGTAATGGTAGACGTATACTTTTACGAAAATAATCGTATTTTGCATTAATAATAGGGAAATATTATATGTTATTTCGCGTAAAATGTTCTCGTCACATATGAGTTATCGTAATTGTTTATTTTTACTTTTTCCGAGTTAATTTTCGCACGGAAAACTGATCATGAATATCATCTTATCGTCTAGATTTGCGACAATCGTCTTTTGTGATAACGAACGAGATACATTGCAATAACAAGCATGTTTTGTATTCGGTTTTGTATGAGAAATACAAAATTTAAATCATTTTCATTGACCTGAAATTTCCAATACGAATAATACCACAAATATCGCATTTTAATACAGAATCAGAAACTCAACACGTAACAAATAATATTTCCACTATTTTTCCTCAATGAGAACGTATATGAAAAGGCATTTATCAAAAGCAACACATTTTAAGGACATTTTCAAAGTAAATCAACATTTTTTTCAACCGTCCATGAACTTATTACGGCGTTTTTCATCAAACTAACGAACGTTTCTCGTCCGAAACGTTTCGGCATCGGAAAGTATATCGTTTGAATAATCTTTCGCGCGCAAAGTCGCGAAAATATTATCATCGGCGGCGCGAAATCTTCAGTCGCCGCACACACGGGCGGACAAAGTCGCGTCATAAACCAAACTTTTCAATTCGAAACTTTTGAAAAGTCCGCCGTGCACTGGCAACATCCGAGGCGGGAATTCGACCAATGAAAAGTTCGCGGGCGCGATTCGAAATAATTAAAAATTGTTTCCTTGTTAATCGGCGGTGGATTGTGCCGTTGAAATTTTCGGATTCGCAACAGGGTTGTCAATGTTCTTTTTTTCACTTTTTAATAAGAAAATATGTTAGTGAAAATTTCGGATTCGAAACAGGGTTGTCAATGTACTTAATTTTATTTTTAAATATAATGTTGTTTTTTTTAAAAATAGTTTTAATTATTTGAGACGTTTTTGAAAGTAGTACAAGTCCATTTTCAGCAAAATGTAAGTTAATGTATTTTATCGCTTACAATTAAATATAGATAAATCTAATGAAAATTAATATTAACTATTTTTTTTTAAATGGTTTTATATCACTAATAAAAAGGTTCATTTTATAACTAAAAATATTATGAAAATAATTTGAATTTAATGAACATTAGTAATTAAAATTGTATCATTTGAAACTTTTACTTGCAGTTTTTTTTTAATTGTACCTTATGGTTTTGTTAATTGCTCATTTTATTTATTAATTCGAATTAGCAGAATAAATTTTATTACAGAGTAATAATAATATATTAAAATAGGATTTACTTTGTATAAAAGTACAACTAAACAATAGACTGAGAATTAAAACCTTTAAAAAAAATTATTAAATTATAAAAAAAATATTCAATAAATCCAAAATTCAATAACATTATAATTATCAACATTATTATTACCGTTATAATTATCATCATCATCAAAATCATCACCATCATTATTAATAATATTATTGCTATCACCACCACCATCATCATTAACATCATCCCCATAACCATCATCATAATCATCATCATCATCATCATCATCATCATCATCAACATTGTTATTATTATCATTGTCATTGTTACCATCAAATATTCTATGTTTTAACAAGAAAACCATTTTATACAAAATCCTTTGAATTTCAAATGAACGACTAAAATAAACTATTTTCAAAAGTTAAGCGACATGCGGCACGTTCACTATACGACCACAACCATTGGAAACCATCCCGAAACATCCAACATCATAAAACCTTCGTCACCCCAAACTTCCCGCCAAACCCAGGCAGCCAACCGCAAAAAATGCAGCTCGAACCAAAATAAAAGCTAAACCCCATATCGATCGCACCGTTCCGAAACACCATCGCACATTTTTTTCGCGACATCAAGCCGCGGCCGGCGATCGAAAATGTACCGAAAATCGAAAATAAAATTAAGGTTAAGTTCAAACGGAGCGGTGGCGCGTTTTCTGCGCGCACCGTCCGCTGCAAACGCGTCGAATATCGACCATCTCCCGTTACGTCATTACGGGGGAGTTTCTTTTTTCAGACAATTAATTAATTAATTCGACGACGTATCGTGTATTGTGATGTGCGCGCGGATAAATGTGTATTATATTTTTTGGGCGTATTAATTTTTCGGTGAGGTCATGCTCGGTTTTTGCTCGGTACGCTTTTTTATTTGGGGTGGATGCGTCTGTCGTGTGTTTGTTTTGAGTGGTAGATGGCGTTGGTGTGCGCGGATTTCGATCAGTTTGATTTGATGCAAATTGGTGAAACTTGCTTTATAAAAAAGCCATGTAGAGTAAATTTAAGATGATTTCATATTTTTGTGTCTATTCTTGCATTTTAATTTGTTTTGAATGAATATTTGCTATTTTTGTTGGTGGACGAAGTTAAGTGACTTTTCAAACAGTCTATTGATGGATTTAAATTTGAATTATTTGTCTAATTGTTAGTCAGTTTTTATTAATAAGTATTTAGTTTTAGTATTCAGTTTTTAACAGATTTATCTTGCTTTTACAGTATGACGAAAAATTTTAAAACTTTCAATTATACTAGATAAACCTTGTAATTAAATAATTATGATGAACTTTATTTGTTTCTTGAATAAAAAGTATAAAAAATATTAAGGATCAAAATGGTTATAATTTGTATATAAGACAAAATTAATAAATGGTTAATAGAAACAAAATAATTATATATAAACTATGAATGAAAATAAAATTATGAAAAACGCGCGGATGATATTGGATGAAAGTTTTTCAACTTGTTAGAATAAAATATGATTTGGAAGATCTTCATCCAGTTATAAATGGTGAATAATTATGGATGTTGGATAAATATATAAAGTAATATACGAGAGCGAATTAATGATAGACGAATGGAACGAATAAAAAAATTATTCAATTCAATGGATGAAAATTATTCTTAATGAAATGGAAGATAGTCCAAAAAGTTACTATTTCGTTATAAATTTTAAATGAGTCCATATAATAAAAGAATACGTAATATAACTAAAATGATAGTCAATGAATTATAAAAAAAAAATGGTAATTGACGATGAATTTATAAAATCAAAAATATGTATTACTAACAATTATTATATAGGACAAAAGTTATTTTATTATTAAATAATTAGAAATTGATGATGATTAAAAATGCCTTCATCGAGTTTTGATAAAAAATGGCTAATAATGTCCAAAGATGAACTCAATGTATGAAAATTATTAATATTTAAAATAAAAAGAAGACGCTTGCTTAAATTTCTATCCAGCAGTCAAAAACTAAATATAAACCCAAAATCATTAGAAATGAAAAATAATTATAAAGACCTCTATCGAGTTTTGATAAAAAATGACTAATAATATCCAAAGATAAAAAAGACAAACTCGACGTATGAAAAACACTCGTGTTTTAGAAAACGTTTGCGAAAATCTCCATACAAACAATCAACAACTGAATGTTTACACAAACCAACGATTACAACAACAAACTCACTCAACATCCAAACATCATCCACACTATCCATACAAAAAAAGCATAAAATTTAAACCACCCCTCGCCGCGGAGGCCTCGGCACACAACACGTCGGCCATAGCCCCCGACGCACAATATAATTTTTAAGGCCGTTTTGAAATTATTAAACGAGCCGAGCGCAGAATTTTCCGCGGGCGAGTTGTGCGCGTCGCCGTTATCGCGACAGATAACCCGGGCTGACAGTTTTGAAAAAACGCGCCGGCCGAGGCCGCCATTTTTCAAAAGCGGCGCAGTTCCGCCAACCCGAGCGCCGGCTGACTTTCGCCGGACGTCCCCACTGAAAAGTGGGGGAAAATAATATCTGATCGTTTGGTGTGTGTGTGTGTGTTCTTTTTTGGTTTGTGTTGTTTGGGGATTTGAGAATTTTTTGAGGTTCGGTGACGTTTGGGTCGGATGTGGTGGGTTTTTGGATGGATTTGAAAAGTGTTTTGATTATTATTTGAAAGACAATATAATAATAACTAGCTGAACCCGGCAGACGTTCTCATGATGTATAATATTATAAATTTTCATATGGATCGGTTGACCGATATATAATTTGGTAGGCTGCAGCATCACCTGGTGGGAACTGTAATCAAGAGGATAGCATGAAAACCTTCTCTACAAAAAAATACATATACGTGCCAATTTTTATGGTGATCGGTTCAACGGTGTTGGAGTGAAACGATATCATATAAATATACAAACATCCATTTTTACATATTATAACGCGATGCTCTCCCAATTGGCACCACTGACGGTGTCCACCCCTATTGTGGGTTGCCACCCTGGCAACCCTACCGCTGCGCCCTTATAACCTGCGTGGGCGCACACCACTCTGTCCCGTGACGTCGTAGCGGCTAGACGTGTGGAGAA
>JAOXNN020000021.1:3705136-3719364 GCA_028571205.2 Hydropsyche betteni | reverse complement strand
GCTTGATCTAACAAATGCCAAGCTGCCACCCAACCTTCGCTTCAATCTCGCCGAAGGCGCAGGGCTGAAACTCCCCGCAACCGCACCCATTCCCTGCGATGCCTTATTTTTCAGCGATGAAAAACAAGCCCCCGGAAAATGGGGCGGAAAAGGCAGCGTAGCAGCCAAGCAATCCGACTTCGAGTCCCCCGCACTCAGCGGCGGCGTGCTCGTGGTAAAGGACACCGGCCTCTCAGCCCGCGAGCGTTGGAAGAGCATGAAATATGGATTTTTCGTCCACTACGTCAATGACGGCAACGGCCACACCACCTTCAACATAGACGGCAGCCCCACCTCAGCAGGAGCGGACTACGTAGCGGATAGCTTTGATGCCGCAGGCTTCGCCGATGACATCGCCTCCATGGGCGTAGAATACCTCATCTTCACCGCATGGCATTCCAATTTCCACCCGCTCTTCAATAGCGCCGCCGTAGAGCGCATCCCCGCTCACGAACGCCCACGCATCAACACCCCCAAGTCCGATATGATAGGCCGCATGGTCGCTGCCGTGCGGGCAAAAGGCGTGCGCGTATTACTCTACTGCCACCCCGGCCAACAAAATTTCTGGGGCGAAGAATGGAACCGCTTCATGGAAGAAATCCACGGCGAAATGATAGACCGCTACGACATAGATGGTTTCTTCGTAGATGAAAATGACCCCGGCGGAAATAGCGATAACAACATAGACTTCCATCGCATGGAACGCTCCATCCGCTGGCGCAAGCCCGATGCCGTGCTCATCCAGAATTTCTACGGCAACCTCTACGCCTTCGATTCACCCATCGGCGAGTCCGGCCCTGCCACGCCTAATTTTTCGCCCGACATCGCATGGACCATGCCCAATTCCTACGCCCAAGTCATTTCCAAAACATGGAGCGCCCACGTGCCCAAAGTCCCCACCGCCACACCCGCCGTCACCCGCAGCCCAGAAGGCATCTACCGCGCCACCGTTGTCGGCGCAGGCTCCTGCATCGAAGGCGGCGGCTGGGCATGGGCCGCAGGGCCCTACCCCGGCGATGGCACATGGACAGATCCCGCCAACGGACAGAAAAAATTCGTCGGACGCTGGGAAGAAGGCGTGCTAGAAGCCATGCAAAAAGCTGGTGCCTACATCGCCCCCGTTGCCGCCTCCATCAAAAACACATACCCCAGCACCTCATGGCAACCCAAAGGCAACATCACCGAACTCCCCTGGGGCGTCGCCACCCGCTCCACCGATGACAAAACCGAATACATCCACGTCCTCAAACCCCAAGCCACCAACGAACTCACCCTACCACCACCCTACGATGGCAAGACCTTCACCAACGCCCGCCTCCTCCCCAGCTGCAAACCCGTAAAACTCACCCAAACCCCCACCGCCCTCCGCCTCACCCTGCCCGATGGCGAAACATGGAACCCCCTCAACACCATCATCGCCATGGATGCCAGTGGCAAACGCAGCTTCAAATCCCGCACCATCCCCGCCGATCACCCATCCGTCGTATTCGGCACCCGAGAAGTCTTCAACAACACCGCCACCGAGAAAAACGACGTCGGCTACATCGAATACAACGGCAACTGGCAACACCAACACCGCGATGGCGGAGAATTCAACAGCGACATCCACTTCACCCCCTCCGATGGCCACTCCTTCACCATCCACTTCCATGGCACCGGCGTAATGATGATCGGAAATGGCATGGGCGAAATTGATTTCACCCTCGATGGCAAACCCCTCAAACGCGTCAACATGGGCGCCACCGGCAACCGCCCCCACGTAGTTGGCATAGACCTCACCGGCCTCCCTAACAAAAAACACGAACTCAAAGGCGTAAAAGTAGGCGGCCCCTACGTCCAAGTGGACATGTTCCGCATCTACAACCCCGCCGGAGGAAACTGGAAAAAAACCGGCCCTAACAACACCCTCCGCAGCACCGACAAAAGCGAAGACTTCGTACAATTCGACTTCACCGGCACCGCCGTCCAATTCCTAGCCCCCCAAGGCCCCGACCGCGGCACCATAGAAGTCTTCCTCGATGGCAAAAGCGTCCGCCAAATCAACCAATACCACGGCACCCCCCGACGCCCCTCCCCCCGGGGGCCCCGCCCGGGGCGGGCGGCCCGGCCCCCCCCCCCGGGGGGGGGGGGGGGCGGGGGGGGGGGGGGGGGGGGGGGGGGGGGGCGCGCGGGGGGGAAACGAAGGGGGGAACATAAAAACAGTTCGAAAGTGGTGCGGGTGGGAGCGGTCGAAGTGAGGGACTGTGGGCCAGTGGTTCGGAACTGGTGGTGGGAAAAAATTCGGATTTTTTTAATTATATTTTATTTTATATTTTTTGTGATTTTGTTTGATTTTTATCGAATTCCTTGGAGATATTTTCGTGAATCACTTTCGAAAACGAAATGAAAACGTTGTGATTCGTTCGATTTTACGGTTTTCAAATGTATTATACATAATATCGAAGGGGAAACCCACTATCCTGCCTATTATGCAATCCACTCTATGCCAACTTCCTGAGCTGGCCTAGTTGGGTACCAGTAATATTAGGCGAAACTACGGGCGCCACATTTACATTTACTGAGAAGTCTACATTTAACTTTAACTAACAAAGTAATCGCGAAGGACTGCTTTTCAGGGGACATGCAGAATACCAATTTCAAATGTACTAATAATAAATTGAGGTTATATTTATATTAAAAAAAAAAAAGAATGAAAATATAAAACTTCTATCAATAGTTAAGTTATGATATGAAGTTTTCGAAATTAATGCGCGATAAATAATTGAACTATTTTTAATGAAATATTTAATTTTAAGACTATTTGACAACGAATACTTCCAGTATTTTTCATTTACAATATAATTTATATTTTATTAGAATGTAATGAATAAAATGTCTATACTCCTGGTGACTTTAGAAAGACCTTGCTCCGTAGTAGACGTTAAATAGACTGCATATGATGTCATCTCGACATACATTTATTGTAAAACTTATTATCTAGTGTTATTCCACAACGTAAATGAAAGGAATATAACGATACACATTCTTCAGATACCCGATACATATTTGATTATTCAGTTTGTTACTTTTGACAATTGTTTTGGTCAAGTTCGACGGTTGTACAAAAAAATAGTACTATGCATTTGGCAATATTGCTTTTTGAAGACCTGATATATTTACTTTTTTGCCTAAAATTAAAATGATGGGCGAAACCAAATCGATTTATTGTTGATTTGAAATCGACATAAATGTTATGTACGTATATAAAAACAAACAAAAATGAATTGCAATACGAATTGAAAAAAATATATATATATGGGCAATATTTTACTGTACATTGAAAAATATAGATTGTGCCTTGAAACGAATGACTTGTGCGTTAGAAAAATATATGGTGTTTATTATTTCTGTTGCATTAAAGAATCTCGTATTTGGCATTATTTTATTCATAATGTGTAATAAAAAAAGTGCAGTATGGAGTGAGCATCAAAAAAAAATGGAATGTGCAATAGAAAGAATAGTTTGTGCATTAAAATGACAGATATTTTAGGGTAAAGTCTATCTATACATATCGAAAGGGAAGCACATTACTGCGCCTATCACATGCATCCCACTATAAGCCAGGTGCCCACTGGCGATTGTTTTGGGTTGAAATGCGCGCATATATCTTATGCGCGCATTTTAACCCAAAACAATGCGTTCCATTTTAGATCGCGCGCGACTGAATCGCCAGTGGGCACCTGGCTTAAGTCAGCTTCTTGAACCGGCTTATTGTTAGTTGGGTATCAGCAACACTAGGCGTAACTACGGGCGCCACATTTACATTTATTAAGAATTCTACATTTAATCGTAACTAAGAAATCGCGAAGGTCTTGCTTTTCGGGGGCATACGGAATGCCGAGGCGAGGATTTTTTTTGAAATATGTCTTTCTGCAATCCAACCGTTTTGGCGAAGATACAGAATGCGCGAAAGGCAGATTTCGAGGAAACGTGGGTCTTTCTACACAACCAATACAATACAACTGTTGACTACATTTTAATAATTTGGTTTATTTTGTAATTAATATTGATTTCGTTTGAATTCGGCTTATAGCGAATAGATTATAGTATAAAAGTATTAAATAACGTTTGTGCGGTTGGTATTACGCTATTCACATTTGCAGCATTGCCGTCGTTTATTTATATTCATTCAAAAGCACAATCATTCGTTTTAAGCTAGAGATATTTTTTCTAATTTGCAAAATGCACACTCTATTTTTTTCGATGCATACTTATTTTACCTAATGCACATTTACTTTATTTTATACATGTCTGAATTGTTCCCATAAATACATTTCAAAAATAAAAATTAAAAAAATAATATTAATTAAAAATTAAAAAAAATCGCACGAAAAAAAATGTTACAAACACCTGGTGAAACGTTATTCATAAGGGGGGAGGGGAGAAGTAAGAGGGCATGTTGTCCGCGGCGAGGCCCGAGGCGGAGGGGCGCGCGGGGGGACCGGCGGGAGGGACGAGGCGGCGCGCGGAGGGGGGGACGCCAGCGAGCGAACCGAGCACTCAAATCGTTCTCTGTTCTACTCTGTTCGTTGGCGCGCGATATAAGTATGCGCGGTATGCTTTCGAAGCGGGCGTTTATTTATTTATTTTCGGCGCGGCTCGAAACTCGAGCGGGGGCGGGGGATGGTTTTAGGTTTTGGTTTTTGGATGTGGGCGGATTTTTCGGATTCGATGATGGGTGCTTTTGTTTGGTTTTCGATATGTCGTCATCGCTGAAATTACGTCCTTTTCGATGAAGTTGGGGTATTTTTGTTGACGTTATGTTGCGATGAGGAAAATTGGGCTTGGGTATTGTTGGATACTGTTATTTTTAAATGGTTTCAATTCATGTACTTGATCATGTCCATCTATTATTCAACTTAAGTGATCGTTGGGAATTAGTTCATTCAATGAGGCAAAACTTTGATTATCATCGTATGCAATCTTTCCGACAACATCAGCAATTCGAGTATTTTTCCTTAGCAGAATAGTAGCTTTTGTACAATTTGAATAAGAAAAATCATTTTTGGATAAAAATAATCCAAATCATCCATTTATCACTTAACTTTACATTAAGAAATAGTTCGATCGTCAAGCCTATAATAAGACTGAAAGCTACTAACAACATAGAATCTTCGTTGTCAGTAGCTTTATCTTAAGATTTCAGTAGCTCAGTATCTGTCATAGATAATATAAAAATCAAATGAAAATGATATAGTGTAAAAAATGTAATTCTTATAAGATGCGAGTCGAATCAAAGAAATTTTCGTGCTCAATAATATTATTAGTAACTGTACATTTTCATAAATCATAATAATCCTACTGATATTTACTATCAAATACAAAACTAAACTGATCTCATGAATCGATTTTCATCAAAATATTAATTTATGAGAAATATGAAAAAAATCAAAATTTATAAAATTCACAAAGAACGATTTCACACCACACAAATATTCCTTGAAAACAATTTTTAACACTGATATTGAAAACATTTCCAACAAACTTCCTTTCATTTATCCATGATAGCAGACCTTGACGCACAAAATCTCGGGTCCAGCATAGCATGGAGCATGACGTTATACGTGCGTCAAACTGGTGTTGTCGCTTTTTATCACCGTTATTTGTATGGACTTTGTCTGCGTTCGAATATATTTTCGAGTCGCTTTGGGTTTTATTATTAACCCGCGACAGGTTATGAAACTTAACAATACGACCGCCGATTTTGAATCGAGCGGGTTTTCCACTCGACTTGGAAACGACGCGGTTTGTTGGTTTGTTTTTTGCAGAAATAGGTTTGATTACGCGGAAGCGTTATCTGAAGCTGAAAATTTCTGAAGAACTGTTTACTGAATGTAATTAGCACGAGGGTAATTGCGATCGGTGTGACTGATTGCAATTCTCGTTAGATATTTGTTGTTGAGAAGTTTCAGGGACTGTTATGAAATATAAATTTCCGAAAGAAAAAGCAATCGTAATTATTGATAAAAAGAAGTATACCCAATCCTCTTTTTACACGGGAGATACGTTCTAGAGATTATAAAAAACCGTGTAAAAAACATATAGTGACCATACAATATTGGAGATAGGTTCCATCACTATTTTTGGATAGAACTTACATCCAAATGTACTTCATAAAAAATGTGGGTGCAATGTGAAAATTTTTCACCATGTAAATTTTTTATTTAATAACTATAATTACATACATATAATTATATCAGTATAATGGCCTGCACCGAATCTTACCATTTCGGGATAAAAATTCATATTTTTATACCATGTTAGAGTGAAAAATCCGTGTAATAAAATAATCGGTCTTCTTCCTTGAACCGTGTTATTTCGGAACCGTGTAAAGAAAAAACTGTGTAAAAAGAAGATTGGGTGTATCTGTATATGTGCATTCTTTTAATTTTTGATCATAGAAGGTTTGAGTTATAAAATTTTAAAGAATACTTTGCATTTTTGTTTCATACATGTTGAAATAGATTTTGATTTTCGTTTGAATATTTAGAATAAATTAAAAATTAATATTAATCAATTAAATATGATTTAATTTTTTTTTATAAATTTTTTTTTTCTAAAACTCCCAGATAGTGAACAACAATAATTTAATAAATATTGTTAGCAAAATAATCAAATTATAATCAAAATATTATTATTTGAATACATGAAATACACAAAAGAATGAACATATAAGAAACAATTAGAAATATTTATAAATTCAATTCAAAAACAACAAAACAGATACTGGTCGCAATAGTGGAGTTTATGCGTGTTTACGTCAAACAACCCGGCAAAGATGAAGGGTGAAGATGAAGTTATGGAAACTGAAAATGGTGAAGAAACCTCCACAGACCCATCAGCTAATGAAGCTCACAAACTACCTCCACCCACCATAGCGCAAATCAATTCAGACAGGATAACACAGGTTTGAATCATCGAACATAACCTATACGTCATATGCAAACGTTTTAAATCGTTTTCGAGATAAAAATCGTTATCGAATAATTTGCTTATTTTAATATTTCTATGTCCACAAATTCAAATTTTTTCATTGAATGTATTTTTCAATTTTCAATCCGAGCCTTTGAAGTTATGTAGTTTTATTTACCGATTTGTTACAGTTGGCAAATCAGTATTGGGCTCCAGTCACTCAAGAAAATCATATGCCATTCGATAAACAAGTCATAGAAGATATTTACATTCAAGAGATTTGCGGTTCTAAGTAAGTTAATAATTGTATTTGTTACAGTTTGAGTGTCCACTTCGTTTGTGTACCAACAAACTTGTCTGTTTATTCACCTTCTAATTGCTCTAGTCCAATTGTTAGTGTGGTATGACAATTTCAGTTGTTTGCACTCAGATAACGCTCTTATGCTAAATATAAATAAGATGGAAATTGGTATGTCAACTAATGATCGAGAAATACGGGTAGGGTCTACCCGTCGTGTCAGTTTGAACTTCGAGAGTTTGTTTTGAATACGTTTTCACAACTCAAGTTAAAACACTAACCCAACCTAATCCAAGAATGATACTTATGACATCTGTTTTTAGTTTAGACGCTATTATATGCAGGGGAAATTTGACAGTTGACATTCAAACTATTATTGATAGTTTGGGTATACCCAAACTAGTATGGGTATAAATAAACAAAAGTGAACACTTGAACTGTGACATATATACTATTCTAATATAATTGTTTTTTAACTTTTATTTTATACAATTTCTTTTCGTTCAATTTTATTATTATTTTAGTTTTTCTACAAGGCGTATTATGATGTTAGAATTTTCTCAATATTTAGAAAATTATTTATGGCCTAATTATGAAACCGATAAATCATCGCACGCCCATTTGATGTCTATTGTCGTTATGCTCAATGAAAAATTTAGAGAAAGAGTTCCAGTGTGGCAGGTAATATCTTATATTTCATATATACTTATATATTTTTCAGATAATGCAATGAATTATTTTGTAGGCTTTTCAAAAACGTTCCGAACATTTCCCTGGATTTTTCTCTCAATTATTGAATGCTCTTTTGGTCGAAGAAAGAACGATGGATTTCAGAGAACAGACCGCTCTTTTATTATTGTTCAACAGATGTTGTGGCAGTATGGAAGTTCAACTTTGTCGCGACCAAGTTAAGCGATTGGTTTCTCTCAGCATGTGGATTTGCTTGCAATCGGGTATACAATTTTAAATATTTTTTTAGTATTCGCATTATTAAAAATATAATTATAATTTGGATGGTCGTTAATTTAACATTTTATTGCAGGTCGTAGAGAACAGGAGTTCCAAAATGTTCCTAAATGGAGGAAGTATTGGCGAGCCATACAAAAAAAAGATAAACCTGAACAATTAAAAAAGCTTACATGGGAGAGACATTTTTTACAAAGATTAATTATTAAATTTATTAATATTTTGGAAGGAATTCCTTTAGAAGGCGATGTGGATCTCAACAAAATAAGGTATAAATATTTGAAGATAAATTATCATATTATCGATGTGTATCGATTTGAATTTCTGCTTTAGGTATTGCGAAAGATTTTTGGAATTGATGATCGATTTAGAAGCTCTTCTTCCTACTCGTCGATTCTTCAATGTAGTAATGGACGATTGTCATCTCGTTGTGCGTTGCCAGCTTTCGAATCTACTGAACCGACCAGAAGGAGGACTATTCGATCAGGTCAGTGAATTATATATTTTAGGTTAAAAAGTAAAATACGAAAGAATGTTGGGTATATTTTCATTTTATTAAATAGCTTACAACTTATATTTGAAATAAATTAAGTACTTAAGATACTGGCATTTACAAAAATAGAAATTCACACGTTTTTATAAAAGTAATAAAAAATATAAAAGTACAAATATCATAAAAATTGAGATTCAGGTTATTGATATTCGAATTGGAAATTTTTCTTCGATTAAGAAAAGGTTAAATAATGTTTAGAGTACTAAAGTAATTATGAACGAGTAAAAAGAAGGAATGTCGTTTTTGTCTTTTTTTGTATGATAAATGAAATAAATTTCGCTTAACTGTAAATAAGAAACATTTAAAGTGGATTCATAAGATTTATGCAACATTTTAAGCATCACTATCTTTCATATAAAAAATCTTATGTTTATTGAAAACCTCATATAGCACAGTGAATAATCACCCGCAAACAATAAATATATTTTATTTTTCCAAGGCACATTGCTCAATCGATTACACTGTCTTTTATATAATGTACAAAGACTAGAAAATATAAATAGGCTGTTTTCATATGATAAGGCAACTAGTTAAAAGAATAAGCTCTACAGCAAAGTCTTATTTTTGGAAGGAATTATTTTCACACGTTAATTCAAATCGTTAATCTATTTATTGCTTTGTAAATAAGCAATATTAAGTAAAAAAATCCGTTCATTCAAACGTGATATATATTCACAACGAGATTCTTTCATCAATAAATTAAGTACATAGTAAAATTTGAAAAACTTAAATATTATTAAGTATAAAAAATTACTTCTAATAATATCACCATTATTGTTCTTCTTTTTACAACCTAAGTGCTCGTCTTATATTTAGTTGCATACAAGTGTGTATTTAACTGCCATTTTAAGCTTGTCTATTCCGAACATAGACACGATTGCATTATGGCCATTATCGTGATTATATTCAGTAAGAACTTCCGTTCATTTGTGTCATTTCGTCGCCCCAATCATTAGTCGGGACGGGTTCATTATAACAACAACTTTTTCTCAACAAAAACGTCACGTGCGCTTGTCGTAGAACGCAAATGTACAAAATGAGCGGACCTTGCAGTGCGTTCACTAAAATATGTGTGTACATCAAGCCGTTGTACGGAAACCACGATAGGATGAAAAATAGCCAACACATCGACATCACTATGAACATCAGCAAAAACATGTCAAAGCTGCAAAAATGATATTCGTTATTATTTATTGTATTTTGTATATTTGCATTTGCAGCGTACTTATGTTTGAGTTTATGATGAATTCTTCCATAAGTGTTCATTCGGTTGATCACTTTTAGAGTGGTTACGTAGAAAAATATATTGACGACGATTGTGAAGGCGATTGGTGTGAAGAAAACTGCAATTCCTAACCAACCTATATTGAAAAAAAAAAATTGATAAAATTCAATATAAAATAAAACAATTATTAAGCAATAATTTATTTTACCGATAGTTTCTTGATCTCCGTTTGTTATGAAAGAGTTAGGAGTGTGTCGACTTGTCTTTATTTTATTAGTTCCGGAATCGAGCATAAAATGAGCAAATAAAGCCAAACCGCACATTAATAATGTAGAACCCCATGCGTAGCACATATAATAGCAATATTTGCGCCCGTCAGTTACTCGAAGAAATACGTTTCTTGACCTAAAAGTATAGCAATCAACATTTAATTGAAACGTGAATTGATAGCCGAGATTCAATTTGTTTTGTACTCACTTAAATGTTTTCCATATGTAATAACCTAAACTATTAAGCCAAAAAAATGCACCCAACAAGCTCACGTATAAAACGGTATCTGTTAAAAAAAGTTATAATAAGAAATAATCTGTTTTAATATACATAATTACGTAAAAGAAAAAAATATTTACCGGCTACCATAAAACTGACGTGACTGCTGAATTCGGTAAATATTCTAACTAGATCGGAAACTTGACTCAAAATCAAGCAAATGTTAATCGTAGTCACTATATTTCCGGTCAAATCTCTTAACGTTGGCAGTATAAAATATATTATTGCTGTCACTAGGAAGCATATTATTCCGACGATGTGTAGAAGGGGATTTACGAGTTTGCGCATCAGAAAATCTGGATCGCCCCAATTCGTATTTATTTCCGGTGGACACACCAAAGCGTAAAGACCGGTTATATTGTTTTCGTTAACGATCTGAAAGAAAAATTGAAGATTATTTGAAGAATTTTTAGATTCGAATTATATTGAAAATCTTACTTTGTCCATGCAATATTTTCCCGGTTCATAATCGTAGTAATAAGGATCGGTTTCTTCGTTTTTTATTTCCGGCAACGGCTCGTGCAGTCTTCCAAATATTTTTACATTATGTTTGACTTCCAAACTTTCAAGGTATTTTTCGCGGTGGGTGAAATGTCTAAGTTTGCCGTCTGGAAGGAGTATTAATCTAAAAAATAATAGATGAGTCACTCAAAATTGTTTCTTCATATGACAAACATCGATTGTTCCAAGAATTGTTGAATAATTAATATCACATGTAGGAATGCGGAATTTATTTTGAATATCAATATTTAACTCACTGATCATGAGAATTTTTAAAATTGTATATCGCCCATTGTTGTGTCGTTTCGCATGCCGGCACCCCTATTACGAATTGATATCCGTCTATTTGTACATTGTCTTTGCCGTTTTCACTTGTAAACATCGGTGACCATCGATCTGAAACGGACAAGTATAAGATTCAATTAAAATTAAAAAAGTGTACTTAAAATTTATAAGTCCCAATATTCTGTATACGCCCTGGAAAGCAATTTTTCATTTCCTTCTACTTTCCTTTTAGAATAATAACTTGGGGGTGGGTTGGCCAAAGTCTGCATTTCTCAAATCGGTCAGTAAAACTAAATGCATTTATTTAATGCCGAATGTCTCAGTCAGTCAAAAGTCTGAACGTGTTTATTGTTGAATGCATGGATGGGTTAAGCTGAACGCATCTTATTCAATCAGGTTTTCAGATTGAAAATATTTTATAGGTGTTGCTATATTGACATTGTGCAGGGTTACTGATAAAGAGGTCCTGTACTTACTATAGGGAAGCTTACAAAATAGTTATGTGTAAATTTTACTTTTAACTCTTTTATACAAATGCGAATATCTGAGATTTTTAGGTGGATTTTTTAACTTTTTTATCGTTGAAGATTACCTACTGTTTTTCGTGCCATCAGAACTGTATTTATGTACAAATTCAGACGATCTAAAGTAAAAACAATTCATAAGAGTGTCCCTAAGTAATCTTCTACTTTAGTGTCCCAAATTAATTTATATTATTTCATATGGTAATGAAGCTAAATGTTGTACATTTGATGTTATGTTATGTTACGTATTCTTGGGTGTGCTATTTTCAATATTCTATGGTGTTGGATGTTAAACATTCTATGGTGACGTCTGCTGATTTTTAACGTAGACACTAATTCAACAATTGGATTCATGGGCATTCAGTTCTTGTGCACCAATGTTACTTCCTGAATCTTGTTGATAATAAAGTTTTACCCAAACAGAACATTAAAAATACTTGGATGCGTGCTATGCACAAGCATAAAAGACAATTTGGCACAACCTGTGCATTGTTTCCATCTTATTTGCGTTTCGTAATCGTTTTTGCAACGACGACTTTTTCAATAACTTTTTTGCAGACAATTATGATTAGTATGCATTTACACAGTCGGTTTTAGCTGCAACAAAGATAGTTGGTTTTACGCTATGCATTGTCACATCATCATCATCGACCCGTTGTGTATCCACCGCCCTTTCTATAAAATACTATATTCGTTTGAAGTTTACTATATTTTTTATAGCTTGGTTTGAAAAATACTTTGCCGAAAAAATGTTGGCAACCCTAGTCCGGGGACAACTTTTTTTAACTTTTCCCTTACGGTGCTAAAAAAAACCGCGCGTTCCAGTGCTGTGTAGTCACTACACATTAAAAAATTAGCGATTTAAAATCGGAAAAATAAAACATTCATAGCTAATCCCTTTAATTAATTATAATTGAAGTAAAAAATTATAATAATTGTTTTTTATTTGCTGAAATCATTAAAAAACCATCTGTCAACGCTCACGAAACGGACGTACGTCCAATCCATTTGGAAGTCCGAGGGCCACTGCACTGTGCAGTAGATGGGAATACCCCCCACTCACGACTGAGACTGTTGAGCTACTCGCACATCTACAGTGAAGTATGCAAGAGTGAGATGCGAATATGTACTACATTGAACACAACTCTGTTATTTAAGCGAATTTGTTCACAAAATAGCTTAGATGTACTCGATAAATTCTGATTATTATTTTTCAAATCAATGCGTAAATATATTACGGAGGAATACCTAAAATTTTAACCTTGCATTTATTATATTTATAGAGATATCGATGATTATTAGAGCAACGTGTAGAAGATACACATCACCGGTAAGGAAAGGTTAAACCCCACATCACTGATTACCAATTTAAGCACGGATAACGCATTTTCAACACAAAACAATTCACGCATCCAAACTACAGGATAACCCAACCCAGTCATCAAAAAGTGACCACCATCAACACACACATATACACATACACATACATATACACACACATATACACATACACACACATATACACATACACACACATATACACATACACACACATATACACATACACACACATATACACACACACGATCGTCTCGCTCGACGAGCGATGATTCATCAAACATAACCTCTCACCGGCGTCGATGATCCTCGCGGGGGTGCAGCGGCCGTCGGCCATCAGGTCCGGGGGCTCGCAGCACTTGTTGACGCGCACCGGGCCGTAGGGGAAGGCCGCGTTCGCGAGGGCCCCCAGCGCCCCCAGAGCCGCCGCCACCACAGCGGCCCCCATCGCGGTCTCGAACTGACAACTGACGCGCTTGGCTCAAGCGGCGCTTTTCGCGTGCATTGCGGACGGAACTGGTTTTCGCCGTGACCGATTTTGGATTTGCGTTTTTTTTTTTCGAAATTTTGCGTTTCAATGCGTTCGATGAATTTTTGATATGTAGATTCGTCGCGAAGTTCGTGTTGGGTGTGATCGGTGAATCTATGAGCAGTGGCGGTCTCGCTTTGTCGGGGGCGGATTTATTTTATATGGGGCTCGAAGCGGGGCTTCGAACCGGAACTGAACCGTAGCCGAAAACCGTTAAAATTAAAAACATTTTTTTTTTCGAAAAAATCGATTTTCGTAAGTGTACGTTTTTTTTGTAAACTCGGAGCTGAATCGAAATTTGTAAACCGGAATCGAACCTAAATATTTTTTTATGTCGAAACGTAACCGAAAACTGGAAAAAAAAAATTCGAACTCCTGGGTTCGAGGCCCTTTTATATATGTTATAGGCAAATTATAACGGCAGGCATTTTCTAACGCCTATATCTACCATATTGAGCTTTATGTACAAC
>JAOXNN020000021.1:3663022-3705036 GCA_028571205.2 Hydropsyche betteni | reverse complement strand
AGAGAAAAGCAAGATGCTATTGATGCCGAAAACGAAAACAATGAGAAGACACTGTCTCTCACAGAATTCGTTTCTGTACAAGAACTAGCCAACTTAATGAATGTCGGAGTTGGTGAAGTAATTACTACCTGTATGAGTTTGGGTGTGATCGTATCTATCAATCAGCGTTTGGATGCTGAAGTGATCGAATTACTTGCAAATGAGTTTGGCTTCGAAGTCAAATTTGTAAGCGCAGAAGCGATATCGGATACTGAAGAAGATATAGAAGATTCACCAGAAAGTCTTAAGCCTAGAGCACCAATTGTTACGGTGATGGGACACGTTGACCACGGTAAGACTTCGTTGCTTGACTTCATCAGAAATGCTAACGTAGCATCGGGTGAAGCTGGGGGTATCACACAACACGTAGGTGCTTACGAAGTAAAAGTAGGCCCAGACAAAAAGAAAATTACGTTCTTAGATACTCCAGGTCACGAAGCCTTTACAGCGATGCGTGCGCGCGGTGCGAAATTGACCGATATTGCTATTATAGTAATCGCTGCAGATGATAAAGTGATGCCTCAAACAAGAGAAGCGATAAGCCATGCGCAGTCAGCGAATGTGCCTATGATATTTGCTATTAATAAAATAGATAAACCTGGTGCCAATCCAGAAGCAGTAAGAACGCAACTTTCAGAGATGAATATCTTGGTGGAAAGCTGGGGAGGTAAGTATCAAGAACAAGAAATATCGGCGAAGTCAGGAACTGGTGTTGAAGATCTAATGGAAAAAATACTTTTAGAGGCCGATTTATTGGAGCTAAAAGCAAATGCTAAAAAATTATCAACAGGAACTGTAATAGAAGCTTCATTAGATAAAGGTCGAGGTTATGTAGCTACAGTACTCGTTTTATCTGGAACATTGGAAGTAGGAGATTTCTTAGTAGTAGGATCAAATTTTGGAAAGATCAAAGCCATGTTTGACCATACAGGTACGAAGGTAACTAAAGTTTATCCAGGGGAACCCGTACAGATTTTAGGACTCAATGGTGCGCCTACAGCTGGTGAAACATTTAGAGAGTTCACAGATGAACAAGAAGCTAAGAATATTGCATACAAGCGCTCACAAATTGAGCGTGAGCAAGGTATCAGAACCAAAAAACATATTACATTGGATGAAATTGGTCGAAGATTGGCATTAGGTACCTTTAAAGAACTCAATATTATTATCAAAGGAGATGTGGATGGTTCAGTTCAAGCACTTTCTGACTCCTTGACTAAATTATCAACAGCAGAAGTACAAGTTAACATACTTCATAAAGCAGTAGGTGCTATCACCGAGTCAGATGTATTGCTAGCTTCAGCTTCTGATGCCATCATTATTGGATTCCAAGTACGACCATCTTCTCAGGCTAAGGCTATCGCAGAAAAAGAAAGTATTGATATTCGTCATTATTCCGTGATTTACCAAGCTATCGATGAAATAAAAGCGGCTATGGAGGGTATGTTAGAACCTACAGTAGAAGAAAAAGTAACTGGTAATATTGAAATTAAAGAAGTATTCAAAATTTCTAAAGTAGGAACAATCGCAGGCTGCTACGTAACAGATGGTAAAGTGACAAAAGCTTCCAAGGTAAGAATCATACGTGAAGGTATTGTTGTTCACTCTGGCAAACTTGCTTCCCTGAAGAGATTCAAAGATGACGTTAAAGAAGTTATACACGGACAGGATTGCGGTTTAAATATTGATAATTACAATGATATTCAAATAGGTGATATAATAGAAGCCTATGAGGAAATAGAAATTAAGAGAAAATTGAATTAATATAGTTCATTTACCAATTATTTTTCATAAATTCTAGGATCCTAAGGTGAGCGACTCTACTGCTTATAGGTAAATCTGTCACTGTGCAACATTGACCAATTTACAATCAGATATTACTTTATAGAATTCTTAGATTTTTCTTTATTAACAAAATTGCATCATTTTATGTTTTGAAATTGTTATCATAATATAAATACTGTTAGAAGTTTGATTTTATTTGTACTGTTGTATAGACTGGAGTCAGATCAATCCATTTATAGACTGTCTCATTTTTCGCTTAACTTAACGGTCATCGATGGAAACCGGTACTTTCGACAAGGTTAAATCGTTGACATCATCATGTTTTGCTGTTAGATGACTGGTACATTACGAAGCCTTTCAAATACCATATAAATTTTGGCAGTTTTTTTTCTCCGATGATAAGTGGATAACCATTAAAAAGTCGAATATTGAAAGCATTTTTAGTCATGATCAGGCCGAATTCTCGCTTTTATAATCACCTCGTTACAATATAAGCTGATATTGTAATTTATATTCAGTTTATAGTAATTAATATTGAAATAATTTATGTAATATTTTTTTTTAAATATAATCGAAATGTTAAAGTTTTTTTTTTATATAGGAGGATCGTTTTCAACGTAAGATAATGAAAAATGATCTCAGGTTAAAAACAACAGTTAGACCATCCTTTAAAATCCCACCATTTTAAAAATATTTAGAATTAACGATTTTATTATCTATTTTCGCCAAAAAATCATTAGTCCCATTCAGAATTCATAAACATTTACCAAGTAAAACACATTAAAAGCTTGAAACACCATTCGAAAATCTATCGCACTTCAACAACCTGCACATTTACAGCTTTTGTCCCTCGATCAGGTTCCACAGCAATTTTTCAAAACCAGAACAAGAACCGTTCAGTTCCCTTTATGGAGAAGCAGGCTTCGCATCCACTTCAAAGAGATGTGCCTTCTCATGAATTTTCCATTTTCTGCACAAACCGCAAACAAAATTACAATGCATCATACTATACAGTGTCCGGAAGCGTTTGTGCGAAACATTCATCTTTTTTCGATCCCACAACATCCTGTGGATCCTTTTCAATGTGACGCGTAGGAGTCCTTTGACGCAAAATCAAGGCTCTTACGCATATGTCGATGTGTGTTTTTATAATAATTTTTGCGGTGCGATGACAATTTGCTGTAATGAGGTTTTCATTTCCCGCTTTTCGCTTTTGTGACGTGTTTCATGGTGTTTAGGAAGAAATTTTTGTATGGGAAAAGTGGTTTTTTTTTTTTTTAGTTTTTTTATGATAATTTTTGCGGTGCGATGACAATTTGCTGTAATAAGGTTATCGTTTCCCGCTTTTTGCTTCTGTGACGTGCTTAGGAAGAAATTTTTGTATGGGAAAATATGTAAATTAGTACTTCGTAGCTTGCATGACGCCAACACTTTTGGTTTTAATTTGATAATATTTTGCATTACAATTTTCATTGTTTTAATTGTAGTGTGTGTAATAGTGATAAGTTGTAAATTGTTTTGATAATTGCTACGTTTTAATGTTTTATGAGCAATGTTTTATTTTTCATTTTGTAAAAATAAGTCGACTTTTCGAAAGTTCGTTCTGGATTCTGAGTCACTTTTGAAACAATTAATTTTTGTCCTTTTTTATAGACAGAAAAACTAAAGCATTTAGCGCACTGAAACTTTGTCAGATATCTTAAAAAATATTTCTAAAAAAAAAAAAATAATAGACAATTTATCGAAATTATCAGACGTCTCCTTTGCTTTTTTCCGAGATTTTTTCACTATCGGGAGTGATTTTAGGATTTATCGTAATTTTTTCAACACGAGAAGAGTATTTAATAATGAACGGTCTCGTTTATATGGTGACCGCGTTGCTTAATTGTTGCTGAACTATTCGAACGTTTCGATTTTATTTCTCGGTCTAATTTTGTTCGATCGATTTCAAAACTTCATTATCAATGTTATTTCTCGTTCGTTGGCGAAACGTAAAAATCTGTTTATCGTTTGTTAGGGATCATTTGAATCAAAACAACGACTGTTTTAGATTTATATTTATTTATAACATATATGGTAACCAATCACACTTGTATAAACAATAAATTGTCTCATATATTATTTACATTATTAAATTAAATTTTACATAATTCAATATATAATATTATATTATATATACACAGTTTTTAGGCTTATAAATTTCATACATTATCACATATATTTAAGATTAGAAATGCAATTGTGGATATTTCTTAATTAAGGCTTTGCACATCTTTATTTATTTTGTGTAAATAAAAACTTATAGTACAGACGAGAAACATATGCTATATAAGAAGGGACAAAATATATAGTATTATCAATATTACTATTATCAGTATCAATTGATAATAATTTTAATTCCTCGGTAATTTAGTAGCCAATGTCCCTCCTGTAATTACTTTTAAACTAAAATTTAAATTGTGATTATTATCAATAAAACTACGTATATGAGAAATATTTATTAACGTTCTTAAAACGTAATGTAATATTATAATAAGCAATAAATTACAATGATTTGCTCAAGATCAGTCTAATTGTAGCACTTTTGAATATCATTATAATTTCCGTTAATTGGACATAATTAAATAATTTAAAATTATATTTTTTCATAATAAATCATTTACTATTATTTTTTTATAGTAGCACAATTGAAATTAAACAATTTCCATTCGACCTTATCAAATGAAAAAAAGTAATCGACATGTTTGTCTACTTATATTATTATGATATATAATCAGAAAAAATTCCGAAATTTTATAAATATGGATTTTTTTTCGTTACGTAATGATATTTTACATATTGTTTGAATGATGTATCATGTTATCACATGTAATCGTGAAATTATACACATAATTAAAACAACATGTAAAATATAATTACGTAATGCAGAAAATCCATATTTATAAAATTTCGAAATGTAAATGATAAATAAAATATTTTTATTTAGCGGTGGCGGACCTTTTTATGTACATGTGCCAAAATTTTCAATTATTTATTTACCAATGAATTTTTAACAAAAAAAAAGAAAGGTCTCAAATTTTCATGAAAAAGTTTTGTGAAAATGAACTTATAACTTAAATGCACAATTTAATGTGTTTGATTTTACTGTAAATCTTAAGAATTATACCTTGTAATTCATCGAAATACAAGGTATAATTATTCGCGTGTCATCTAAATTTTTGAACGTGCCATCTCTGGCACGCGAGTCTTAGTTTTACTATTCCTTACCATATATGACTGTCATATATGATTGCAGTATCAATTTATGTCATTCGATGTTTCCATAACTAATTTCTATCTAAAATGCACTTGTAGAATGACTAGTTTTTATCAAAATTTCACACGAAATGTTGTATTAAAAAAAAATCATAATTGATATCATTTTGCGACCATTATCCGAACAACGGTCGCCGACCTCTAAACATACTGTATACACTTATCAATTATATAAAATAACGATCGTGAAATATTATAAAATGTAAATTTTAAACGAATCTGTGTGATGAATGTAGTTTTTTTTTTTTGTACAATGTCCAAATTTCTCGGCGGATCGTCGGTTATGGGGGACCACTGGCTGTAAAATTTCATCATTTGCACTTCATAAATCAAAATTGTTCCTTATATCGTAAAATGGCACTTTCTTCGACTCGCAACCAAACCTGCAAAAAAAGTTTGTTCAAAAATCAAATTCGCCGCCACAAATCGATAAATATGTCGACCGATCTGAAAAATCATCGATACCCAAAGGTCAATCGTCGTTTTATTAAATGAATTACCGTTTCAATTCACGCCGCGACCATCGTGCGGCCTTCTTCCTCTGGAATGATATCGTCGCACTCCTCGTCCGTGCTTTTGGATCCTTTGGTTCCCCAGGAGTAGGGCAGGATCCCCTTTTCTACTAGTCCTCGGATCGCCCGTTTTCTGAAGACCACCAGAACCAAGAAGAAGACGACCCCTTGCAAGCAGTTGAAGGTGTCCATGATCAGCCTGTGGAATGATGGTTTGTTATTATTGCCGAAAATTGTGTGAATTTATTGTTTTTTTATTCACAACTAGCGGATTGTACCCGGCGTTGCTCGGGCAACGGGCTCGGGTACCCGGCGTTGCTTTTCGTCTTAAAATAGCATCAATTTGAGTTGTAAAGTGGTTTTAATGATACCGAAACTTTCCCGGATGCGCATACAACACATTTATAAAATTCCATCGTGATAGAATAAGCGGTAAAGGCATGCATAATTAAAACAAACAATATATTTTTTTTTCGGAATTAAATCGAATTAGTGTGAATTATCGCACTTACCATACAATGTGAGATTCGTCATGTATGAAACTGAAGATTTCAAATGTCCATGAAATGCCCATAACTAGAAACAGTTTCAAATATAGAAGGAATCTGAAATTAATTAAAAATATTAGTATATTTATTTGACCACATTTAATAGTTTCGATAAAAATTTTAACCACAACAAAACGCTTACTTAAACTTCATGCTGCGCAGTACTGTTACATTTTCATATGTAGTTTTATTCCACAATTTCAAGGAAGTAACGATAAAAAGTAATATGTTGGCAATTATTAGTATCGCGACTGGTCCATAGAAGTATGCCCACGTGGAAATGGCACCTGTAAAAAGTCGTTTATCCTTCAATTTTATTGATCGATTCTCAAATATTTATATATTCAATGGTTGACCATATTTACCCATAGTTAACCACCTCGCAGAAAAACGTATACATTCAGATTTTTAAAGATGATGATCTTTGGGAAATGGTGCGACAGATATGCTGTGTAATAAGCAATTTATCTATTGCACGTTTTCTGAAAGTTCATCATCTTTAAAAACCTTAATTTTTTCAGAGCAATGGTCAATTGTAGGTACATAGCGTTATCCTAAATAAATATTTTACCTGTTATCCAACACGATGTATATCCAAATCCAGGCTTTATATGATCTCCTTCTGCGTTATGAGCTATGATAGCAGCGAATAAGAAAAGCAAAGGCATTCCCCAACCGTACAAATTGTATATTTGGAAAATCCTAGTTTCGCTCATACTCGGCTTCTTGAATCTAAATATCAAAATTTTTAATTTCGATCTAATTTCAATCCAATTCATAAAAAAAATCGAAATACTCACGCAACCGATCGCCAAACGTTAATCGAAACGATGTTCATCCAAAAGAAAATACTTAGCATCCAATAATAAGTGCAGAAAGCTGCAAAAACAACCAGTTCAAATTACACGATCAGACAAAGCAAGTATGCAAAAGTAAATACATACCAATGAATGTACACGTTGGTCCTATAGAGTGCATAAACAGTTGCGTTATCGCAAGTAGGAAAAATCCAAGAGTCAGACTAACGCACGTACCCATGATGCATTTTCCTTGAAGGTCCCTGTAAATGTTCGTTATATGAATTCGATTTCAATATATTGCTTTGTGATCGTATGGATAATCACCTCAGTTCTGGGACTACTGCGTATACTATCAGGGTCAGGATCAGGAACACTACTGATGTTATGACCAGGGCTCCTGTGATGGTGTATGGAAGGTTCTGACTTTCTTCGACAAAGCAGACCAGGGCTATTTCCACGTATTGTGTACCGCTCGATATTGGGACTGATTCATCTGTCGTTGATATCGTGTTCTTTTTTGTGATGCAAAACCTTTTTGGAAATTTAAAGACAATGTTTTGTATTGAGCTTTGTTGAATGTTTCTTTTTATTGACTATTTTTTGAATTGTATAGTTGAGACCATTTAACAAGATAATCATTGATATTGTAATATTTTGAAAAGAACATCAGTATAAAAGTTTAATATAACAATATATCGGAAATTGTATAGAATGCAATGTGAAGGGAATTTTTAACGATTTCAAATTTAAAACTATATCTTCTATGACCGAAAGTACTAGTTATTTTTACTGTCAGTCATAACAGTTACTGATTTATATTAGAAATAATTGAAAAATACCTTCACATAGCTGCAGCTATAACTAAGCATCGTTTATATTCTCCCTTTCACCGATTATGAGACTAATCTGTGACCTTCCCGAGCTCAAAAACAACAAAGGCACTCACCTTCCTTTTTCGATCGGATACGTTCCATTGTTTACTAACAAATCCCCATCGTTTCCAATACTGAAATCGTCAGTCTCGTCTATCGAAGGATCCAGCTCAAACATCCCGTTGGGGCAATCGAGTTTGACGTGGACATCTTTCTGATTCTTGCCGTTCGTCTGGCATCCTTTCAAGCCCATGACGTTGTTCCCATCGCAGCAGGCGTGAGGGCTGTACGAGCTTTCAGCTGAAACTGCTATCAGCATCAAGGACAGCAAAGTGATCCTCAGCCTCATCTCCGACGAGCTGCAAACGAACGGGAATTGAGCAAAAGTTCAAGCGTGACTAGTTGACCGACTTGCAGACTGTGAATGCGTTTGATTACTCTTTGTCAATTGTTGCATGTTGATCTGAATTTGTTGCGGATTTGTGTTTATTTTTTGAATTCGTGATTCATATTGAATGTCAAATGCGGTTTTGTATTAACGTCGATTTGTTTTAAAATCGATGCAAATTAGGGTAGGGTTCAGCGGGAGGCGGTGGGGGCAATCGCCTCCCCTTATGAATCACGGTATTATTTATTTATTTATTTTTTAATATTGTAATATTTATTTTCCAAAAAAGGTGGAAAAATTGCTATATTTGTATATTGAATAATAAGAAATTCTATAGGCTGAATAAAAGTGAGGTGACTAATTCAATTGCATTTGTTATTGTGGCTCTTTTGGGTAAAATGGTTAGTTGATTTTTTTTTTTTTAGAATTTATTAGGTAACTTAAATCTTTTGATAAGAGGGAAACTTTGTGTAAAGTAGATAACACTGGTATACATCTTTTGACATAAAAAAAAATTTCGCCTGCAGTGCTAATCATTAAAATATTTTTAATAATAATATTAAACAATTAAAGATTTTTTTGTAATTAGCAAATAATATTTATTATAGAATATTCAAATGATTATTTTGGTATCACCGGATTTTTTTTTACTTTTCATTGAGACCTCCCCCCCCCGCCGAACTATTTGGAAATAGCAAAACTGTTGGTACATTAGCCAAAGTCAAGAACTGCTGTTATGGATTTATAAAGATTATGTATTTAACAAAATCTTTAAAATTAAAAATAACTGAAAATCGCCCGCGGTGAAAAATTCATGGTTTCATCCTTATATAAATTATTACCGGACGTATTGTAGCAAAATATGCGAACTGCTGATTCATCAAACATTCGATTGAAGTGCTTCTTTATATTTACAATTTGAACCGGTCTGATAAAAATTATCGCGATTTATTTACTTTTGCGGCAAAATACCGATTCGTCACGAAGGATTTTGCGATCACGCCGACATTTTTTTTTACGATTCGATAAATATTTACAAAGGATCACATTCTCGATCGTCTAGGTGCGTACGTGAACGAAATTCTCGAGGACTATTTTATTCGCACGAATGTTTCTTTAATCGTCGAATCCGTGCAAAATTTCGAAAATTCACGAGCGCTTTTGGCACGTTACGGAATTTAAATTTAAACACCAAAAAAAAATTGCTTCAAAAATAATCGTCGACGGTCATAAACTCGTCGATTCTGTTTTGATTTTGCTCAAATCATGAATTAGCGAATCGACGATATATAGGTCAGATGGCAGCCTCGAATGATTTTTCATTATTACTGTGTTTTTAGGACGTCAATTGGTCAATTTCGATAGATTCGTCTTGACACCGTTTCGGCGTCTGTCCTTTTTCGGATTCGGTTTTGCGAAATGGTCAGTTTGCTTTTGCATAATTTGTGTATTTGCCACTGTTCCGTGTGCAGACTTTGATGAATTTTAGGTTTCCCTGGTTAAATCTTAGTAATGTTTTAAAAATAGCTTGTAAATGTTTACGTTCGGGAACGTTTCGGTAAGTTCTAAGTTTATCGATGTCAAATAGTAAAAGTTTGAAATTAAAAATTTTTTTTTGACATTTAAATTTCGATTGTTTTGAATAGTTTTATTTCATATTTTTTATTAAAGAATCGAAAGCATTTACAATTTACACAAATTTTGAGATTTTTTAAAAACATCAACTTTGACATTGTGACATTTTGATAATATTCGTTGGTACAAATGTTATCTGATGTAACGATTTAGTTTCCTTAGTTTCTTTTTGTTATCAAACATCCGCTTTTTTTTTGCTTCCGCGAGGTTTTTCCGGATACTTTTTCGCGGATTTATATTTTTATTTTACATTGACGAATTTTTATTTGACTAAGTATATTTATTATGTTACTACTATCGCGTATAACATTTATCGATAATTTTATTTTTGCCTTAACGGTGACGAGTAACTGCTGTAAAATGTATTACATTAAATATAACCAAACGTTTAGATTCAGAATTAAACAAACAAAAGTTTTTCACACGAAATGAAATCAGAGGAACGAATCCTGATGTGATTCTATGAAATCAGTTTAGTTTACACTGAAACAGGATGTATGCACGACGAATCCATCTCAAATCCAGTCTGAAACAGTCTCGATTTCGTAACGCCGAATAATCAAAGCGTATTACAAATTTAAATTTACGACTTTCCCAGACCTGACCCCGTTTTTTTCGAAAAGTGTCAAACGTATTTTCAGTAGTTTTTATTATATATTTGTGCCGTTTATTTTTGAGCATAAGAGACACGACCCACGTGTCGTTCTAAAACTGATTTGCTTCTATTTATTATCAAAGTCTTGCCTGTGTTGCTTTTTTTTTGGATTGAACATTCGTGTCGTTGCACTCTGATGACGTGGGAAGACATCAGACTGCATTCGAATATTATGCGCTTTTCGTAATACGGTTCTAACGGTGTTTCTATGTATATTTTTTTTTGTTTTTAAATTTTGTATTTGTTGTATTTTTTTTAGTACCGTATGTATAAATTCATGTAGCAGTAGCGAAACTTATTGAATATCGTCAACCATTGGCTACGAACCAAATGACTGGCGTCCGCCCAACGCATTAGAACCTAATTTTTTTATTAGTTACATCAGAATTCTGATTTTTTTCATTATTTTATATCAGTTGTATCTGTAACTAATAAAAAAAAACAGTCGTATTCAGATTTTTTTAGAATGGGGGTCAAAATTTTTTTATATGTATCTAATATAAATATTCAATTGTTTTTCATTTTTCATTTTATATAAAAAATTGTATTTCGGGGTATATCCTGAAAAAATCTTGGCTACAGTCGTGTCTATAAAATTAAGTATAATTTTTAATTAAATAAAATTAGGGGGGGGGGTACAAGGGCACATATACCTCCCTGATTAAAAAAAACTTAACAATTTTTATCATAATATAAAATTATTTAAACAAATTAGGAGAGGTTCAAGGGTCCATATGCCCTAAAATAAAGAGGGGGGTGGTGCAAGGATCCATATTCTCCCCCCTCCTAGTTACGACCATAAACAAAAAAAAATTATATGTCGAGTCAAATTTTTTTATCCTAAGGCCAGGCGCCCACAGGCGGCTAGCCGTGGCGCGATCCACAATGGAACACACCGCTTTAGGCTGAAGTGCACCCATATGGCTTATGGGCGCACTACAACCCAAAACAATGCGTTCCATCACAAATCGCGCCGCAACCAATCGCCTGTGGGCGCCTGGCCTAATACAAAATAAAAAAAAAATAGGGGGAATGCAAGGGCCCATATATCCCTCAATAATTACGACCATTATTTAAAAAAAAATGCATACCTCCAATCAACAATTTTTATCACGAAATTCTATCATGAAATGTACACATAAAAAAAATCCACATCGACCCCAAAACTTCCCACCATCAAAAAAAAAAAAAAAACCAAAAGATCCACACAACAACGCAACCTTTTCCCAAACTTTTCAACTCCCATCGCACATTTACACAAATTTTCAAACCGCGTTTCGCTCCCGACACGCAATAAAGGACCCATTGTGCGCACGCGGGCACGACAGACGTTCGCTCTGCATTGGAAACGTGGGTATCGCGGCGTGCAATTGAGTTCGTCGTTCCGGAGGTCAGGGGTCGCCACGTCGGCGCCGAGGCCCTCACCGGTCGCTCGTGGTTCGTCACTCTCGTTTTTTCGTCGGAAAAGTCTCGACTTTTGCGATAGTCGGGCGGATATGGAGTTGTGTCTAGGGGGTCAGAGGTCGGTCGGGTTAAATGGGGAAATGTGATATAAATGTGATTAGGGGTGTGTTTGTTTTTAGTGGGTTCGTTGAGGTGAGGATAGTTAAGTAGTTTTTTTTTAAATATGGTTAGTTAGGTATGGTTAGTCCTGTTGGGGTTTTCCAAGTATTTGATTTGTAATTGAAAAAAAATTTTTACTTATGAATTATTTTTAATTTTAATATGCAAATTTTATAAAGAATTTTCCTCGAATTTGTATATTGCAAAATATTAATTTTTCGTGATAAATATTTATATATTGTTAATATTTTTTCTCTGAATTAATTAAAAGATAAAAGTGTTTTATCTCATAAATAACAGATACATATTCGCATATAATATTAATTTTATAATAATTTCAATAATACTCTTCTTGAAAAACCAAATAAAACATAATAAATATACAAAAATCATTATCAGAGACATGCCATATCTGTAATGTACACCATAAAAATTTACGCCCATACGTTTTATCAATATTTACTGTAATAGAATGCATATGAAAGCTATCACACATTATTATTAATTTTTGTCAATCTATTGAAAAATGGACCGTATCATTTCGTTTCCATCCTGTATTCAAACGAACTTAATTACTTTAGAAGACTCCACACGAATAGTGACCTCACCATCAATTTTTCCACAGTTTGCGTTTCATTCAATGAAAATTTAATTGAAAAACAAATAAATTTCAACTTTTAACATTTCCTACAATTTCGATCTTCCAAGGTGACTCGAGAAATTAATGCAAAATGACGTATAGTTTTAAACATTTTCAAACTTGTCATTCCGAAAACTTTTTTTATGAGATTTTTTTCAAACAATCTCGAAATCGGTTAATTGATAATGTAACGAATTTTTGCACCATGACTTTATAGACCCTCCCACATACGGACGGAACTGATCTATTATGAATGATCGAATATTATTTAAATTCGTATCGATTGTGTCATGGGCATTTAATAATCATGGTTTATTCATTGGGATATTAAAATTGTAAGGATGCACCTTTTATCGAGAATCAATAGCGTCATCTAATTATTCATGCGTAATTATTTACGCCGAGTTGTTCGGTATGTCATTTTGTGATTCATATTTTCGTGCCGTTTGCGAATGTTTCTTTATCTATGAGAAATTATGTTGAAAGTTTCATATCGATCGAACGAGTCGGTAGACTCGATAAAAGTTATCGCACTTATAAAAAGTTAGTGTAATTTTAGCTTTCGATTATAGAAAAACCATTATTATAGTATATTGAAATTAATTTTGTGTATTGATCTAATCATTTTTTGTCGGGGGCTAAAAAATATAGATTGTGCCTTAAAACGAATTGCTTGGGCATTAGAAAAATATAAGATGTGCTTTAAAGAATCTTGTATTGAGCTTTATTTTATTCGGTGGGTAATATAAATTAAATTATATAAGTATTATTGTGATATGAATAATTTAAAATAATTAATATTTGAAACTATTTTGAAATTCAAAATTTCTTTGTGAACGAACAACATTGCCAGCATATTTATCTTTTTATAGTGCAGACATTTTGCATTCGCAATATATAATCAGCTTGAAGACAAAGCCTTTGAATTTTAATCGAAGAGTGGCGCCAAAAGTGTAAACAATTACACGCATTGACATGAATGAATTAATCATTTATATTCCGTTTAACCCGCCCTCGATTTCTCGAAAAACAATTTACAAATCGGATTTGCGGTCGAGGAATATTTTGATGATTCAATTGACACGTCAATTTTCGTTTGCGAATCGAGACAAATCTTAGTTGGAAACAGTTATTTTTAATTGAATTTTCGATAACATGCAAAGGTGAATGAAACAATGATAAACTTTATTATGTACCGATTTATTTATATTTAGAAAAAAAGAGTTTGCAACTACAAATCTTTCATTCGAAATAACACGGTTCAAGAAAAACGACCGATTATTTTTTCACTTTAACGCGGTTTAAAAATCTTAAAAAAATATAGTACTATTATACTGCTATAATAAGATCTGGAATACGAATACGATTATAATTATTAACAAATTTATATATTTTTTTAATTATTTCACTTGGCGAAACTTTGCCACATCACACATTTTTTATGATGGAAGTTCATTCTAAATATACTGATGGATTTATCTCCAATATTTGTATGTTTGCTATTTTTTTTAATAATTAGTAGTCTCTGGAATGTATCCCACGTGTAATAAGAAATTTGGGTGTTCTTGTTAATATGAAATTCGCTCAAATTCAATTATGCGAAATGCGATATTTCAGTATTGCATTTGACTTTGATAGGTCACATTACTTCGACACATGCATATGCATATTTCGAAATATTAAAACGCGATCTTTTTTCACGCACAAAATCTTCGCAAATATGCGTATTTAGATTGCAAAAACGAAACCATTGCGTGTTATTTTCGCATTCGTACAGAATTTTCATCACGCGATGTCGATTTTTACTCGTTTTCTTCACGTTTTTTCAGATTTTCTCGGAATCGGAAGGTTCAGCAATTTAACCCGTTAAAGTTCGAGGTCGCTATTAGAATTTTAATTTTATATTTTTTCGCAGTAGTAAAGTAAACCCCTCTATAACGTTTGCGGCGGTTTTTTCCTATAACATCGATCCCTCCCTCTATAAAGTAAATTTTTTCAAAAACATTCAAATTTAAATTTTTTAAATTTGTTTCAAATGCATTTGAAAAAAGCAGTTAACACGTAAAAATTTTCAAAAAATAAAACGTTTAATTTATTGATTTCTTTCAAATCAAAAAATAAAATTGAAAACTTTTAAACCCTCTATAACGTTCCTCCCTATAACGTGGAATCTATTTTGACGTTATAGAGGGTTTACTGTATGTAAACGAAGGTTCAGGTGGTATTATTAAAAAATAATAGAGCATGAAAGATCGTAAAAGATAATCGATTTAAAAAAATATATTTTTCTCAAATTTGATTTCCTTTTAATACTTTCAATTTTATTAAATTATAAAAAGAGAATTTTTTCTAAATAAACAACATCGTTTAGAACTACTTGTTATCAAAAAATGAATAAAAAAATTGGTCTATATTATACGAGTATCATTTTGAATGACATTATCTATATGAAATTAATATTGACGAAATAATAAATGTGGGTTGGTGACGATATATAATATATACTACCTTGGGTCATATAAACCCTAACTTCGCCTCTGCCCTTTCATTATATCGATCATATGAACGGTTTCAGTGTCACTCTGTTTTTCTGTAATTCGAAACGATTGATAGATATTCCGTTATTTATATACGAATTTTTTTTTCAAAACATCATTTTATGGCATTTCACCTAACACCTGTTAGTTAATTGAGAATTCTGTTACTGAAAATTGTTTCGCATACATTCCCCAAGCTACAATCTTGTGGTTGTTTAATCGCCCAAAATAAATATTTGTGTTTTAATTTTGTACGTTTACATTAAACGTATACGTATTTTAGCGTATGTGCGTAAATTTGATAAAAAATAACCGATTTCAAAAAAACAGAATGGATCGACTTTAAATTCGATCTAATTTATAAATCTCACCTTTTCATTTTGGCGGATCGATGATTTGGATCCACTCACTACACACAATTTGGAGAATTTTCAAATAATACAACTTGTGCAATCGAATTTTATATTTATATATTCGATTGCAGTTTGTTATTGTGACAGATTTATAATTTGAACTTTCAAATTGACCCAAGTTCTAAAGGGACACAACCGCTCGCGAACACTAACAGAAGGCAACTGAATTTGATTGTAATGTCTTCTGTTTTTATTTCTTATCGTGAAGTTTCCCCACTGTGGCTTTTCGAAATTCTTATAAGTTACAAAGTTCTTGAAAACCCTTCAATTCATCATAATATACGTAAATTGTAATATTTTTTCCGTTGTATGTTTTTCTTAAATAAAAATAAACAAAGATTTTTAAAGCAAGAATAAGAGTATATTTCAAAAATTAAATAAAAATTATCAACTGATTACAAAGTTGTTTTTTTTTATTATAAAAAAATATTTAAAATTTATATTAATTAAATTTACATTACTATTGTGATTGATATGTATAGTAGTTGACGCTAATAGTTCTCATGATAAGTGAACTTTTGCTTTTTATAAAAAAATAGAATAAAATATCAGTAATTAATAAAAAAATTATATAGGGGAGACTTGTCAAATTTCGTGATACTAAGCACTTGTTCGTCATTATCGTGTTTTCTATAGTAAAATAATTAAAACAAAGCTTACAATCATAAAATATCAACCTTCTTTTTCATCAAACTAATATTTACAATTAGACGTAATTCATTCATCGTTGTAATTTTGTGTGACATCTCAAATGATCGAATCTGAGGCGTCTAATTCCATGATAGTATATTAAATTTTGAGAAAAGCTCCGTTATATTATTTTTTTGATAATAAAAAGTTTAGCATTGAAATGTTAGAAGATTTACCATTAACAATTTTTTTCCAAATAACTGAGAATTTAATTTAAACGCAGTTTCAAGAAAAGCAGAAGTATATGAAAAAACCATTTTCATTAAGAAAAATAATTTTAATAATAAATTTTTTCATCAATCCTGGCTACTAGATGTCTGCACAATAATTATTTGTAATTTATCTTAAAACTTAATATAAAATACTAAAATAATGCTCAGATTCTTAAGGTTATCATACTCATTTCTGTAAATATTTTAATTAAAAAATTTCATCATGAAATCGTGTATATATAGTGGCAAATTTTTAGTAAATATAGTTCTCTGAAATACGTTGGCATTATTTCTAAAAAATCAACTTTATTCCAATTATCACGAAATTAGACGAGTCTCCCTTACGTTCATAGGTATATCAACGTTGCACAATTTTTATTAACTTAATTCAAATATTTATATTAAAATAATTAATGTCTATGTGCGCATATAATTCCGCAATTAGTTATTTTATTTTCTGTATCGAATACGTTTTAATGGCGCATATTTATAGACAAACTATAATATAAATCTTTTTTTTTTAATAAAAATATATTAAATAAAAAACACATGAACTAGCAATTCTAGAAAATAAGCCATCAAAAATAACTCAATAATATTATTGTTTATTTTAATTACTGCTTTGAAGTTTCTTATACATCAAGCATATAAACAAGTATTATAAATAGTTAAAAATAGTATTGAATATTAAAAATACAGTTTTTAAAGATTTTTTCATCTTCTTTTTTAAAATTCACATCTTATACAGATGTATGTCCAACTCAGACGTTTTGAAATATCAAGTGCATGACCGAACTGACCCATCTTGTCAATCTATGACCTACACTAGTAATAATCAAATATTGAATGAAAAAAATTGTCTTTTTTTAGTTATTTATATTTAGTGTGCGTCAATTTGAAAAAAATCGTACGATATGATTGTTTTTGAAAAATTTTCTGATTTTATGAAAATTATGTCGATTAGTATATTTTTTATTAAAATTTTTTAATTTTATATTTCAGTTATTGCAAATGCTGAAATTTTATGCTCGATTTGAAATCAGCGATGAGAGTGGAGATCCGTTGACCGATCATGATATGACTTTGGAACACTATTCAAGGATTACTTCATTGCAGGTATACATTTTAATTACAAATTACATTTCGTATGAATCATTAATAATTTTTTTATAAAAAAACATATTTTCAAATTATAGAAAGCTGCTTTTGCTAAATTCCCTGATTTGAGAATGTTTTCATTGGCGAACGTGGCAAGTGTAGATACACGAGACAGTCTTCACAAACATTTCGATAATTTGAGGTGATTATTTTAAAAAATTATGTATATTTCAATTTTGTTTCGATATTAAAAATTGTGTTATTTTCAATAATAGCGTGGAAAAGCTAAGAGCTATTGCTACACATCTAAATTTGGTACCACCGCCAGGTTGTGAAAATGAGGCCCCTTGGCATCGTTTGGATAAAGAATTTTTGAAAGAATTATTGGTAAGTAGAGGAAATGAACGTTATATAAAATGAATTATTATAAATGTGTGGTTTTTACAGATATCACGTCACTCTCGAAGAGCTTCGCAACTCGAAGAATTAAACGCGATGCCTTTGTATCCAACTGAAGAAGTCGTGTGGAATGAAAGTGCCGTACCTTCAGAATATTATAATGGAGAGGGTTGTTTAGCATTGCCAAAACTTAATTTGCAATTTTTAACTTTGCACGATTACTTGTTAAGAAATTTTAATTTGTTTCGATTAGAGAGTACTTGTAAGTTTAGTTTTTTTTTGTTTTATCTTAAAATTTTTGTTTAGGTTAATATTTATTAAATTATTTATCATTCTAGATGAAATACGACAAGATATTGAAGATGCTGTTAGTAGATTATCCCCGTGGTTAGTTTTCCAATTCAAATATAAACTATATTAATTGTAAATAATCAAATATAAATCATTAACTTTTGCAAATTGTCAATATAGGAAAGCAGAAGATGATGACGTATATTTTGGAGGCTGGGCAAGAATGGCACAACCTATAACTGGTTTTGCTGTCGTTGAAGTCGCCAAACCTAACATCGGCGAAAAAAAGCCTTCTCGAGTGCGTGCTGATGTTACGATAGTCTTATCGGTGAGAAACGACATAAAAACAGAATGGGAAAATCTTAGGAAACATGATGTATGCTTTTTGATTACTGTTAAACCAACTCAACCAATCGGTGAGTCACTATTCTTAAGAACGAATTCTATTATGTATTGTGAAAATTATATATTACATCAGCTTGATTTAGGTACTAAATATGATCACCGAGCTCCGTTTTTGCCTCAAACTGGATTAGTCTATGTTCGAGGATGTGAGGTAGAAGGAATGTTGGATGCTGGTGGCAGGGTTATTGAAGAAGGTATTGCTGAAAAACCTCAGCTTACCGGCGATACGCGCACATTCCGAGTCAGTTTAGATCCTAATCAGTATGCCCAAGATCTTGATGAAGCAAGTAAAGGAAAAGAGGTAATTTTTTTGAAATTTTGCTTTAGAATATAATCTGTCAAATTGTATATAACACATTTTATTTGCGTAGGATGTTTATGAATCTTTTAACATTTTGATGAGACGAAAACCGAGAGAAAACAACTTCAAAGCTGTGCTCGAAACAATCAGAGAATTGATGAATACCGAATGTGTGGTCCCTGACTGGTTGCACGATATTATTTTGGGTTATGGAGATCCTGGGCAAGCTCACTACTCGAGGTTTTTTGGATTTGCTTGCTACAATTTGGAGTATTTAGATAAAACTTTGCTAATACTTTTGTAACTTGTTATTTAGAATGCCAAACGAAATAGCCACAATAGATTTCAACGACACATTCTTAGATATGGATCATTTGAGGAACAGTTTTCCTAATCATCAAATCAAAGTAAATACCGATGATCCCAAGAAATTGGTTCCACCGTTCAAGTAATATATTTAAATTTTTAAAGTGCATTTCAGTTTAAACTATTGATACATATTTATATTTATTTTATTATGGAATAATTTTCAGAATTACATTTGAAGAAGTAAATTATAAAAATCAAAATAAAAATGGCGAGAAAGTGGAAGTTCCTTGTGATAAAAAAATAATAATAGTAGAACCACATGTTCCTCCTAGTAGAGGACCCTACTTGTACAACGAGCCAAAAAAGTATGTATAAATTTGTATTCTGATGTATTTTGATACATGATCGTAAATTTTTTCATTATTTTTCATATAGGAATGCCATTCTTTTCACACCCACACAAGTTGAATCTATTCGAGCTGGTATGCAACCTGGTCTTACTTTAGTAGTAGGTCCACCTGGAACAGGTAAATGCTATATTAAATATAAAATGTGCTCATAATATTAAATTAAAAATGTTTTGTAATAATGAAATCTTTTATATTCTTATTTTCAGGCAAAACTGATGTTGCAGTACAGATTATATCGAATTTATATCATAATTTTCCTTGGCAACGAACACTTATTGTCACACATTCCAATCAAGCTTTGAATCAGTTGTTCGAAAAAATTATGGCTTTAGATGTCGACGAAAGGCATTTGCTGCGTCTCGGTCACGGTGAAGAAGCTTTGGACACTGATAAAGATTTCTCAAGGTGTGATTGATTTTAACTGATTTTTTATTCATTTGCTATGGTCAAATGTTTATTTTAATTTTTTTATAGATATGGTCGTGTGAACTATGTCTTGGCTAAAAGAATTGAATTATTAGAATCTGTTCAACGTTTACAAGAAAGTCTCGGAGGAAAGGGTGATGTCGGAGCAACTTGTGAAACTGCTGCACATTTCTTTTTATACCATATTGTGGCACGTTGGGAGAAATTCCTTTCTGTCTGCAAACCTAAATCCGCAAAGCAAAAAGTATATTTGAATTAATACAAAAATTAAATTGAATTCAAGGCATAAAATCATATTATTTTAATTGAATTATGTCTTCAACAGGAAGTTCCACTTAATGTTATATCTCTTGAATTTCCATTCCACGGTTTCTTTGATAATGCACCAAAGCCTTTGTTCAAAGGAAAATCTTATAAAGAAGATATGGATATTGCTGAAGGATGCTATCGGTAATTTTTTCTCAATTATAAATTTAAACTCACTGTCCAAATGTTAATATATTTTTTTTATTTAGTTATATTGAAAGAATATTTGAAGAATTAGATGAATTTAGGGCCTTCGAATTGTTGAGATCTGGTCTGGATAGATCAAAATATTTACTCGTTAAAGAAGCTAAAATTATTGCAATGACATGTACACATGCGGCCTTGAAACGCAAAGAGTTAGTCGACATGGGTAAATATTGATTTCGCTATCGTTCGATATTCTACGTATACGAAATGAATTAAAATATATTAATGCCTATAGGTTTCAAGTATGATAATATTCTCATGGAAGAATCGGCTCAAATTCTCGAAATCGAAACTTTTATACCTTTGCTATTGCAAAATCCACAAGACGGTTATTCGCGGCTCAAACGATGGATAATGATTGGTGACCATCATCAGCTTCCGCCAGTTATCAAAAATATGGCATTCCAAAAGTATTCTAATATGGAACAAAGTCTTTTCACGAGAATGGTAAGACTTGGTGTTCCTACAGTCGATTTGGATGCTCAAGGAAGAGCTCGCGCAAGGTAATTTTTTTTATAGATTTAATTTATATTATTTATTATCAAAACATTGATTTTGATTTTTTTTATAGTATTTGTAACTTATACAATTGGCGGTATAAGTTATTAGGGAATTTGGGACATGTCCTCAGTTTGCCTGAATATCGATCAGCAAATGCTGGATTTTGTAACGATTTCCAACTGGTCAACGTTGAAGACTTCAATGGAGTTGGTGAAAGTGAACCAAGTCCTTACTTTTACCAAAATTTGGCAGAAGCAGAATACGTTGTTGCTGTATTTATGTATATGCGACTTCTCGGTTATCCAGCTGAAAAGATTTCAATCTTAACCACGTACAATGGACAAAAACATTTGATACGAGACGTCATAAATATTCGGTGCGGGGAAAATCCATTGATTGGAAAACCATATAAGGTATACATATAATTTTATTCTATCGTTTATGATTTGAGCAACTTTTACAGTAGGCCATTCTTTGATTTTTCCAATATTTACAGGTTACTACCGTAGACAAATATCAAGGACAGCAAAACGATTATGTCTTAGTTTCTTTAGTACGTAGCCGAGCTGTCGGCCATTTACGTGATGTACGACGTTTAGTTGTAGCTATGTCACGTGCTCGTCTTGGATTATATGTGTTTGCAAGAGTGTCTCTATTCAGAAACTGTTTCGAACTCCAACCAACATTCCATCAAGTACTTAATATTAATAATTTCCATACAAATGTTAAATCTCTGAAATTGAAAACATTGAAAACTCTCTGTTTTAGTTAATGTCGAGATCCTTACAACTTGAACTTTGTCCACATGAAACATATCCTACAGATCGACCAGTGGATAAAATACCACCGACACCTTTAGTTGTTCGAGATATGCAGCATATGGCACAATATGTGTATGACTTTTATTTAGAGAAAATAAAAATTCTCAAAGATAAATATTACGTGAGTTATTTTTGTCAAAATTCGTAATAAAAGATAGATTTAATATGTGAAACATTGAACATTTGGTTTTTTTCAAGGAATCTAAAAAAGAGTGGTCAGCTCCCGGCGAAGGAGTCTCTCAGAAAGGGGCTGAAAAAAGCATCGCCCAACATCCTGGCGTTGATCATGAATCTGATAGCGAAGAAGAAGATTCTGGTAGCGAGTCTCCTAAATCTAAGAAAAAGAAGAAGACCCCTGTTGAACCAGAAGCCGAATTCCAAGTGACAGAAATTCAAAATGAAGTAGAGGGAATGGAAACATAAGAATCATAATGATTGTATTTTTTTTAATGCTGATTTATAAATGAAAATGACTGTCACGATTCATTCAATATTATTTTTAAATAAACGATTATTTCTTTATTATATTTTTGATTTTTTTGTATATTAAGGAATTTGTAAGATGTGTGAAATCAATATTTTATATTTTACTTCACAATTTGGAACAAAATAAATTATTATTATGATTTGATCATTGTATAATAATTTATCTCAAAATTGATAATAAATATTTAAAAAACAACTTATGAAAATGATTTCAATAATTATTTCGAAAAATATTTTTATTTAAATTATGTCCTTTACTCGAGATTCTATCAAAACAATATAATATTTTGAGTTTCCGTTGATATCTTTTTCTTGAAATTACTCTAAATCTCCAATCAATATTGATGTAAGTACTACAATGTCATAAATCGAAAATCATGATTTTCTATTAAGGCGACATAAAATTTTCATTTCTTTATCAAATATGAGTAAATGACGATGCATATTTTAGTAATTTCGCTAATCAGCAAATATTAGATGTGAAAAGCTTTAAAGTTTGCAATATTCATGAATTGTATATTTTGTTATTGCGTATGCATTTTCTCATTTATAGTTTACATACTAAGTTATTCTAGCAACACAATGAGGTCATCTGAATACTAAATGCTATATCTTCACACTATTGTTGTATTTTTATCGGCAGATTTTTTTTGTATTGCGTACAACATTCGATTTGGATATTTTATTTTTTATTCTTGATAAATTAAAACAAAACTCGAATCTGCACACTAACAAATACGATAATTCATTATAATATGCAATGCTAAAATATGAAAATTTTCCTTCATTTTCAAAATTATTATTTTAACATTAACATACAACAGATTGTTCAAACTTTTCGGAAATCGATACTAAAAAGGTTGACATCTATATTTTAACACGAACGAATATCAAACGAACTTCAATAGAAGAATCGGACCACACTTCTGACGAACTGAAAAAAATATATAATTAGATATGGCTGACGTGACATCGATTTCGGCGTCTATTTTCGAACCGCTGCGCGCCACGTACGAATTTAAACCTCTTCCGAGCATCAGGCGATCTGATTAGTATGTTTTTAAAAATCAAATTGAACCATTTGTTGGGATATGACGTAATTTTTGAGATATTCATCTGGTAAGCCTGTTCACATATTATACGTGCGCAGTCGTTGGGAAAATGTGCACAAATTGCGTATTGATGCAATTGGATTTTCTGATCGAAATGTTTGATTTTCAAAATAAATTAGTTTTAAAACATATGCGAAATGTTTTTAGGTTTAAAAATGTAATTATATACATCTACTGATTGTATGACTTGTGGGTTAAGTTCGAAGATCATTAAAATTTAATCGTCGGTTATTTATTTTTAACATATTATTTGATGATTTGTAAAAATGTCATAATGAAAATATAATCCTACTGTATTGTTGAAAATTTATATTAGTGAAAGCATATTTTCGTTGATTAAAAAAAATGATATTTTTTTTTTTCGATTAAGTATCATAAGTTAGAACAGTCATCGGCAGCCTATGACCCGCGGGTCACCGATTGACCCATTTGACAATTTCAAGTGACCCACTTGAGTTAACAGGTTAAGGCAATTTTTTTTATAAGTACTGAAACATACATCTTCTAATATTTTATCTAGGAAAAAGATTGATTTCATAGAAACATTGGAAAAATAAAGTTTGTTTAAAATATTTGTTTTTTTTTTTTTTGATTGGACTTGCACCTCTCCCCAGTTTCACACAAAAAAATTGAAAGAGAGAGGCGCAACTATTTTTTTGTGAAACTGGGTGGGGGGAGGGTGTTATTATTTTGTTATTAATGCTTCGAAATACCCTCAGACCCAAAACATTTCTATAAAAGTCACTTTTTGTTTGCCTCTGACCCACTGCCAAAAAAGGTTTCCGATGACTGAATTAGATTATATTACTAGGGAAACTGTATCACTATGCAAATTCCTTTTAACAAAAATATATTTTCACTGATAACTACAAAAGAGCTTTCCGCCAATAAATCCAATCGGATTTTCACAAAAAAAAAACCATTTTCATGACCTATTTCGGAAACAATTCCGACATCCAATCAGATTTTCGAATCGGACCAACGTTTAGCTAGTCTATCCAAACACCGCAACATTTTGCAAATGTCCAATTTAAATATTTGCCGCACATTTCGAATCAAGCCGCGTGGCGCTCAGTTGTTGCCTCGGCGTCTCGAGCGCGAGTCGTCAAGTGAACCGCCATTACGTGGGTGCCCATTATTGTTCATGTTTGTCGTATTTTGTTGTTCCCGGTCTATTTCGGGAGTTTGTTTCGTTTCGGGGTTTGGATTTTGGCGGGATGATCGCGATAATGGCCGGCTTTTTTGTTTACGTTTTTAGCGATTTTTTTTTTTTGGATAATCGGTCGTTTTTTGTGTCGTTTCTTTTTGTGGGGGGCTCGTTCTGTTTCGGGGGTTTGTATTTTGGCGGGATTTTCGCGATTACAGCCGGCGTTTTTGTTTACGTTTTTAGTGATTATTTTATTTGGTCGTAATAGGTTGTTTGTCGTGTTTGTTTTTGTTTTGGGGGGGATGTTTTGGGAGTTTTACGACATTAGAACACACTGCACTACAACACCGAGCGTAGATCACGATCCGCAAAAAATTCTAAATAGTTTGATTAAAATATGGAAATAGATTATAAAGTATTAATTGGATCATTTAAACAATATGTGGTCTTCCAATTGTCCTAAAACGTGTCGTTTGTTTTACTGTAAGTGTATTCTAGTGTCGTGTGTGCTAACGTCATTTGGGAAGCATAAGATCACTGATTTAGAATTATTGAATCGAATTTTGATTTTATTTTTAGATCGAATAATAAATCTTTTAACTTAATTTTAGTGTTGACATTATGCGTTGTAAAAACGTAAAAATTGTAGAATTTTATAATAAAAACTTTGTTTTATAACATTACTACAAAAATTTTCAAATTTTATTTCACAAGCTGAAAGATAAATAAAATCCGAAACTGTTGAATTAAACATACCATAATGACCTTGCTATATTGCATCACTATATAAAAAAAGTGCAACTACACAGTAAACAGTTCACAATCAATATTTAAACTTTAAATTGTAAACTTGCAGATAAAAATAGACGAAGATGGCAGAAAACGGTGCTTGTCCGATGGAAAATGGAAGAAATATTGTATTCGTGAGTCCGGATACTCCATCAAAATGCACGTGGAAATTGGGAATGCCTCCGTCTTCAACCCCTCACACTTGCAAACCTGCGTACGTTATTATGCATTTGAAAATATGATTTTGCAAAATGATATTTTATAAATTGTATTATATTATGTTTTTAGTGAGCCGAGGCCCAAAATAATGCCGAATATTTTACATGCCATCGGAAATTCTCCTTTGGTGAAGTTAAATAAAATACCGCAGTCGATGGGAATTAAGTGTAATATGTGTAAGTTTTAGATAACTGAATATTTTGATATTCATGATTAACAAAAACAAAAACATCCTATAGATATATGAAGTGTTTTGAAAACAGCATAATACCAATTTCGGAAAAAAAAAACTATATCGGATATTCCGTAGTTCATTGCCAAACATGAACTGAATTGTTATTTAAATTTTAACCCTGAGCATTTCAATATCTGTAAAAAAAATAACTGATAAAACACTTTGTTGTATGAAATTTCTTACAAACACATTATTCGATCGAAAACAACATTTCTTTAAATGTTTATGTTATGTAGCTATAATCTGAAATACGATAGCAAAATGTTTTTCTCAAATAAGTTATTGAATAATATGACGAAATTTTGATATCGTTTTATCTATTTAATAAATATTGTTTTTTAACCTGAATATTATCTGATGTATAGATGCAAAATGTGAATTTTTAAACCCGGGAGGTTCTGTGAAAGATCGTATCGGATATCGAATGATTGAAGATGCGGAAAAAAAAGGTTTACTCAAACCAGGATATGTCATCATCGAACCCACTTCTGGGAACACTGGAATAGGACTAGCTATGGCTAGCGCTATAAAAGGTAGACATTAATTTCTTTGTATATTTGAAAAAAATACTATAACAATACTTTTAAATATTTTTCCTAATCGTAGGTTACAGATGCATCATTGTGATGCCTGAAAAAATGTCGAATGAAAAAGTCGATGCTCTTAAAGCACTCGGAGCTGAAATTATTAGAACACCCACTGAAGCATCATTCGATTCTCCAGACAGTCTTATATCTGTTGCTCATCGATTAAATAAGTCTATACCTAATTCGATTGTGCTTGATCAGGTTTGATCTTTCAAATTATTAGTATGTATCTCAAATAAATTTTTATTACAAATAAAATATTTTCATTACAGTATCGAAATGCAGGAAATCCTTTGGCTCATTACGATGGTACTGCTACGGAAATTTTAGATGCCTTCGATGGTAAACTAGATATGGTAATAGTTGGCGCAGGTACTGGTGGCACCGTTGCTGGTATCGGTCGGAAATTCAAGGAGGTCTGTCCTTCATGTTTAGTTGTTGGAGCTGATCCTGAAGGTTCGATTCTCGCTCAACCAGAAGAATTGAACCAATCTGATGTCACCTTTTATGAAGTCTGGTTTTTTTCACTGTTTAGATTAATAGTGTTGATTGTATATATTTTGTTATTTATTTAAAATTTTTAGATGGAAGGGATTGGTTATGATTTTATCCCTACTGTGTTGGATCGTTCTGTAGTCGACAAATGGTTGAAAATCAATGATCAAGAAGCTCTACCTATGGCGAGGAGACTTATCTCTGAAGAAGGATTGTTATGTGGTAAAAATTATATTTAAATTAACAAAAGTTTGTATTGATATTTAAGGCTGTTACTATATTTGAAAATTTTTCGTAGGAGGAAGTAGTGGAGCTGCGATGGTTGTGGCTTTAAAAGCAGCTAAACAATTAAAAGAAGGGCAAAACTGTGTGGTTATTCTCCCAGATGGAGTACGGAATTACATGACTAAATTCATTTCAGACAGTTGGATGGAAACTAGAAATTTAAAAGAAACTCCTGATCAAGATTTTTGGTACGAATCGAAAATTAAATAGTATACAAATTAAGTTTTTTGAAACACACAATTGTAATTCAGGTGGTGGAAGCTAAAAGTGTCAAATTTGAATATTCCTGTGAGCAAAACCCTCTTCCCTTCGACAACATGCGCCGAAGCCGTTAACATTATGAAGGCCGGTAAAGATTCTCAATTAGCAGTTGTTGATGCTTCTGGGTATTTTGATATTTCTCATTGAATTATAAGAAAAGCTTATTGGGTAATAAATTGAAATTAATTTTTTTCTAGTTCTGTGATTGGCACAGTTACAATGAATCATTTGATGAATCGAATAACTAATAAAAAGATTTCAATGTCAGATTCTGTTGATAAAGCTCTTTATAAACAGTTCCGTAAAATTGACATTGAAACAAGTCTCGGCAAAACTTCGAGAATACTGGAAAAAGAACCTTTTGTAGTTATTACAAAGAAAACGAGTAGTATGTTTCAAAATGTATTATCATGGTTTTTTATGGTTGAATTTTATATTTATTAAAAAATTGTTATTTTCCAGACAAAGATGAGTTTGTTGGAATACTAACTAACATGGATATTTTACAATACATCAGTGATGAAAACCAAGAAAAAATGAAAGACATGAGAATTTAAGAATTGTGTAACATGAAATAAAACGCATTCCGATAAATATTAAATACACATGAACTTTATTTTTTTATATGTAGTGTGTAGTCATACAATGAAATATGAACTTTCATATTTATTTTGTTTGAAACACATTCCAGGAAGATCATGTGCTGAAACGTCAATTTTTTTTATTTTGATATATCAAGATGTAATATTTTTATTTACATTAAGTCAAATATAAATCTAATATTTTATACATGACTTTTTTATTATGAATATTGAGAATACATATCTCAAATACAGCATTGATATTTGATATACACAAATGTGTTTATACAATGATAGCATTAGACATGGTCGTAGCCAGGGCTTTTTTGAAAAGGGCCAAAACGCAAATAAAAAAGCATTTAAAAAAAATGTATGTGATATATTTTATGCTGCTATTTTTTATTTAAAATTCATATATGTGTAAATTCGAGGCGTTTAAAAAATTTATTCACAATTTGCGTGATGTATTTCAACATTATTCGCATAATTACAATGTATAATATATTTTTGAGATTTAGGGGGGAAGGCCACGACCACCATGCCCCCCCTCTGGCTACGTCTGAAGTACATATTAGATTTTGAAAAAGTTTTAAGTGTCACATTCGAAACGAATGATTATGTAGAAGTAGACAAATAAAATACAATTCACAGTGTATGTAGTGAATAAACGAAAAAAATAAAAAAGTTTTTTTATTTACAGTAATACCTCGATATAATGGACTAATGCAGGTGAGGGGACTGTCCATCATATAACATTGGGTTTTTCGAATGCGTTTTCTTTAAAAAAAAAGGCCAATTTAAGGTCAGTTAAGTTTCCATAAATGATTGAAAATATGTATTAAACAATTATAAGGTGGTTATGAAAACTTTAATTCACGAAAAAATTCTGAAATCCAATAGAAATTCATAAACAATTTCATACAGAAAATGCAATTTATTTGGATACAAGTACATTTTTAAAAGCGCGACATTCAAACAAGTGTTACCTTGGATTAAACATATAAAACACTAAAAGGAAATTTTCATCAATTTTTACATTTTACCGGATATTTTGTCCGTCATATCGAGGTTTTACTGCGTTTCATCGCAAATGTAACACTCATTCACACCACATTGATAGCGTGGTGTGCACCCGAGAATGAAACTAGCGCCATTTTGCTCCAAACACAACGTGGCTATTAATTAGCTGTCAAACTCAAACGCAAAGATTGTGACAGTTAAAAGCGTACAGGTTATAAAATGCCTTTACCGGCTGCTCTAGCAGCTCGTCTCGCCCGCAGAGGCATCATCAGGTCAGAATCCGACGCCCAAGGAGTGAACGAAGAAATCATCGCCGAAGACTACGACTCCGCCAGAGACTCTGCAATATCTGATGCTGATGTCGACGTCGCGACTCCTGACCGCATCAAAGGTCACCAAGGCTGCCCTAACAAAAGCAACATTTACCACGAATGCAGCCCTTATTGTGTGCGGCGATGGCGCAACGGAACCTCCCTTCCGCCCGACTCGTACACTCATCTGAAGAACAAGCTCCTCGAGAAGTATCCTTTGCCCAACGGTTGGCAGGAAGTATACGATGAGGGATGCGCTCAACACTACTATTGGAATGTATATAACAATTTAGTATCGTGGCTTCCCCCGACTCATCCCAAAGCCGCCTTTTCAGAAAGTGCATCCCATTTGAGAGAAGAGCGTCTTTTGAAAGAGGGCGACGATAGCGGGAACAGCAGCGACGATTTGTCCGATCAAGAAGTGCCTCAAAGGAAACGGGAGGAGCCTAGACAGGATCGTTACAATAAAGACAGGCGAGGTAGAGATAGGGAAAGGATGGAGAAGCGCTACGACAAACGTCCCAGGTTGAAAGATAACGATTTGGATCCAATGGATCCCGCTGCGTATTCAGATGTTCCTCGCGGAGAATGGTCGACTGGTTTAGAGAATCGTGGCGATGCAAAGACGGGTGTGGACACAACTGCTTCGGGACCTCTGTTCCAAATGAGACCGTATCCCAGTCCCGGAGCGATTCTGATGGCGAATGCGAAGACTAAGCCGCCGCCTCCGAAGAAAGGGGTGTCGTTTCCTGAGCCTCCCAAGTAGTTTAAGTGTAGTGTGATTTTTATTTTATTGTGACAAATGCGGAATAAGTAATGGCTTAACAATTTTTTTTTTGTGTAAATGTATTTCAATTGCATAGGATTAAATATTTTAAAATAAAAATGATCTTTAATTAAAATAATAAATTTATTTTGATATAAAACAATAATATCCTTAGTTGAGGTATTAATTTTAAGTTTTCGATTTTCTTTTACTTTTCCGCTTAGGTGAAAATGTTTTCTCCATAATCTTTTGTAATATTTTATCTCTCATACTAACAATATCGTCGACTGAAGAATCTGAATCTGAGTCAGCTGCCGTTTCCAACTCGACTTTCTTCTTTTTGCTTTTTGAATTGGAAGCCTTTTTTGACGAACTAGATTCTGTATGTGTTGTTGGTTTAGTTTCTAACTTGATTTTTTTCTTTTTACTTCCATTTTCAATATTATTTGATGCACTAACAGGGTTGTCATCCATACCGATGCTTGATCTTTTTCTTTTTTTGTTATTAACTTTTGGTTCATCGATTATTTTATCAGGTGTGTCCTGTTTTTTTCGTTTATCTTTATATTTGATATTATTACTAGTATTCATACTGCTATCTGAACTAGTAGTAGAATTATTCCATTTATTATTTTTTTCAGTGTCGTCAATTGATTCATCTTCATCAGAGCTACTCGATTCATTATTTTTATCTAGGTTTTCGTGTATATTTTTAGTTGTATCAATCTTTTCAACATTACTCGCACTTTGCGAATTGTTTCCGTTCGTTCCTATAATATTTGAAATTTTAGGTTTAGCAGCATCGAAACTCACTTTGACTGCTGTCAATTTGTTACAATCTTCGTATGACTCTGAATTTTTTTCTTCTAACTCAGCAAAGTTTAATAAACTGAAAAGACAACTATTTCTAATTAATCTGAACATTGAACCCTAACATTTTATTTTATCAATATACAAACCTTTCATCTAAATCTCCTCTTATATATGGAAGTGCTCCAAATAAATCTACGACCACTATCGTAAAAGGTATTTTTTGACCAACGTTCAATTGGTCGCCGACCCATTTAAAATTGACATCATCGGTAGGTCTCGGTATCACCACGTTAAATATTTTATGAACTAAAACACTCAAATGTGTTATGCTTTTTTTATTTATGATTCCATGGAGTTTTGTACCCACTTCTGGCTGAAATATGAGAAATTCAATTTGCACGTCGACGTTGATTTCGGCAGTATCTTGGCGAATACATCCAAAGTTTTGGAGAACTTTCACATTTTTGTAACTGATGACGATGCCGTTTAACCTGAAGATTTGATACATGAGTTAATTATATTGATCGATGGCATCGATATGATTATATGAGTCTATTATTATTTCTATAAAGCGGTCACTGAAAGAGTGAAGAGTTTGGTTCAACGAGTAAAACTCATTGGAGTTTTTATTCCAGTTTCTTATTTTAATTATTGAAACTGGCAATATGTTAACGCAAAATTAATTGAAAATGGGGATAAGGCACATTTTCATTTAAAAGAGTATATAAAAAAACAAAATGACTGATTTTGGGTTATGGAAAATGCTAGGGAAACATCAATTGTATTTCTGAAAATATATTATTAGGTGCAGTGTTTTCTTTGATTTTCAATAATTGATCTTTCATTGGAATAGAAAAGCCCAATGAATGTTGATCATTGCTGGACATCAAATGTACTTATTTTCATCTTCAAAAGATGCTTTATAACCTCTAAAATAAGAAAATAAAAATAAAAAACAAACAAGTTCTTAGTTTTTTAATCTTTTCAGCTTTTCTGTGTATACCTTATAATGTAAAAAAAGCGCGGTTGATTCAAAACAGAACCAGAAAAAAGTTATTTACTCACTCTTTATCATATTTTCCAATTTTATTTTTAAGTATTCTGACGATCGAAGCTTTCGGGTCGTGCAAGCACCAAGGAAGCAAAGCCATATTTATGGTACTTTGCTCCCATCGTAGACCTCGACTTTCTTGATTTTCACCATCCTTGGCACACTTCATTTTCGAAACCGAAACACAGAACCTCAACTCAACACGTTCACATCTTCAATGGACAGTTTGACAATTAAAATGTTGCCACATTACTCAAATACCATCAAAATAAATATACGTAATATAATAATTATACGTTTTAACGTTGTAATAAAAAAATTATTTTATTTATTTACGAATATATTTAAAAAAAATATAAATATTATTATTGGTACTTGTTATTCAGTGTAAAGCGCGACCTACACTGTAACTTATTGGAATATAACATGATACCTTGTTTATACTTGAACTGAATACCTGATTGAATAAGATGCGTTCAGTTTTACTCACCAGTGCGTTCAGCAATAAATGCGTTCAGCAATAAATGCGTTCAGCAATAAATGCTTTCAGACTTTTGATTGATTGAGACATGCGGCATTGAATAAATGCGTTTAGTTTCACCGAATGAGAAATGCGGTCTTTACAACATTCACCTAACCAGTTCATATCAAAAATTAAATTAATATTTAAGTACCTACTCATTGATCAGTGCTTTAAATTTTTGAAATATATTTATTAAGGCAAAAAATTAAATGGTCGGAATTTTAATCAAAAACGGTCTGAATAAAATGATGAATTGTCAGAATAAAATAATAAATGGTCAGAATTTAATAACGAAACGGTCAGAATAGGTTAAGTTAGATTAGGGTTCTTAATGTTATTCAGATCATTTAATATAAATTCTGACAAACCCAGTTAAAATTCTGACCATTCAATATTTATTTTTACCTTTTTGAATAAAATTCTGACCAATGTCAAATAAATTCTGATAAATGGGATAAAAATTCTGACCAAAAACGTATTTAAATTCTGACCATTTAAACAGTAGCCATTTATTAATACGTGTTTGATTGGAAAACAATTAAAACATAATATTTTGAATATGGGCGGGTAATACGAATCAGCTGTCACTTTTGACAGATGTCTGTCACCTACGATTCGGTGGGCGGGGGCGAAATATTGGTAAAGTGCGAGAAGCGGGGCCCCGAGCAGTGCGGCTGCGCCCTCACCGTGGTCCCCATTTCGCCCCCCACGCTCCTAGGCCCCATTTTCAAGGGGCGCATCTTTCCGCCTTTAGTGATTTTGATTATTGCTCTGTACCTTCATTTTGTGATAAATTCTATTGTATTTGTGTTGTTGTTTGTCGGTTTGTTTCTTCTGTGTATATTTTTGCGAATCAATTCTGTTCGAGAAGGTGATTTTGTTCATATTTACTGTTGAATTTGTTGTATCCGACGTGTAGACATAACCTATTCTCTTTTTTCAGAGACGGTGCTGTTGATACCGACGGTGGGGTTGCAGTATACTAAAAAATTCGTGTCTGGTAATCATACTGAGACATTTGTGCACTGGCTAGATATAAATAATATTATAATAAATGAAGTCATTTATAGGGTAGGTATTTTTTTTGCTTTTGGTGATTTATTTAGCTATTTTTTTTTTTTTTAAATCAGTATTGAAATTTTTTCAGCAAAAAGTTATTTACTTATTGACTGTTATTATCAAAGATTCTACAAAGGAGAATGTGTTGTTACCATTGTTTGTTGTGAGTAGTGAAATTATTATGTTTTTCAACAATTTTGTCAATTTTGTTATTGTTTCAATTCAAATTTTAGGGTACTTTACCAAGACTCAAATGTTTAGAAATAATGTATCAAGAGTTGATGGATATATTGAAAAAACAGTAAAATTTATATTTCTAGTTAAGGTTTCTCATATTTGGTCTCTATTTTGTTACCATAACAGTATCAATTCTATTTTGTTAACATTTTTTATTTAAGTAATAATTGTGTTTTAAATAAATAGTAATAAATTATTATTTATCTATGCTTATTTTTTTTGCAACTATTGTGTAATTGCTTTTCTCAGCTCGTATTATTGGCTGATGGAGACACTTACAATATTTTGATATCAAGGCATTGTAGTAAGTGTAATTTACCGTTCCAATTATCCCATGAAAATTGAAATCTGGCTACTCAACATGGTACATACTATGTAAATTATAGAAAATGGTAATGAAATCAAAACAGTTTTTTAGAAAAATAAAATTAATTACGTTAATGGAACATAAGAAAAACGATATTTTGTACATAATAATAATTGTAAATAATATTTGGCATAAGTTGAGTCGATCTAGTCGTAAGTAAAATAAAAATATTGAATGATCTTCATTGAAAGTAGAACATGAGGGAAAAATAGCACTTTGCGCTAAATATATTACATTTATCATAGATCTAAATGATATTATTAAAATGATACTTTTCATTTGAAGTGTTATACATTTTTCTAAGTCGGCATTATCAAGCCAGCGTAATTGAAATGTAGACAGCAAAGAATAGAACTTGGTGTAATAAAACAAATATTTTTTTATCAGAAAATAGCATTAACGAGAAAAACCTATGTTGTAAAGATAACGATTCTTATCTTCTTATTAATCCAATAACCTAAAAAATTAACAAAAAACATACTTCAAACTTATAATCTCAATTAATACATATTTGTTCAATCCTTTTCAAATCAATGTTATTAGGTCAACCTATTGTAATTATTATAAATCAAAACAAACTACATCCAATATTTCACAATAAGAACATCAAAAACCTACAAATCTTATATCATCTTCAAATTATCTAAAAACTAGATCAATAACAAAATCCGATCAGAATCGAATAAAAAATAAATAAAATCGACTCACTTTTGGACATTTTCTATGTACACTTCAGGATGCATTCCATTTTGTTCCATCAATGAAACGAAAGCTCTCTGTTCTCTTGGAGATAACATCACATCTATGCACAATTCAGCAGAATTTACTTCGGTCCGAAAGTCAAAATTATTTTCGCCATCTTGCAATTCCAAAAGAAGATTGATTTGATCTTGAGAAGATGGATTGATTCTATAAACATTGAATTCATTGTACCTTTCTTTGGCAGCATCTACAGTGATGCACCACAAACCCAAAATTAGTAGCAGTATGATCTTCATTTTCTATAATTATTATTTATTTTGATTTTCTTTCTTTTTTTTTGAATTTTAAACGATTCACCGTTCTAACAATCAAAATTATAACTGTCGAACATTTGATTCTGATAAGTATTTATAATGAAAATCGATAATTAATTCAGAACTAATGTTTGTTTTCAGTACGTGTGTCAAAGATAACAGTAAATTTTGTAATAATTTTTTGTAGTGCAATTTAACTGGTTGTATAGATGTTATGCAACGATCTAATAATTGCGTTTTACATGAAAAACGCAAACAGTTTTGCGTTTATGCAAATTTTAGCGACATCTCTTATTGTTAGTGTTATTTTAAATTTAAATATTTAACGTCAACTTTTATATTTGATATTTGAAATGTCTTAAGGACCTATGAAAAGTTGGGAAAGATTAGTATTGTTAACACTCGAGTGTCGTATTGTGTGTAAAAAAAGCATTGAGGACGACAGACGCAAGGTTTGGCTTTGTAAGTAATAAAAGATTTGAAAAAATATTTTGATACTGATATTAAATTTTACTAAACGAAGGCCAGGTAAGGTAGTAGTAGTGTTCAAATATTATTTTTCAATATTGTGTGACTCTATTATTAAAAGTAGAATAAGTTAATGTTTATTAAAATTTATAATAATTTTTTTCGGATTTCTCTATATATTTATTAAGACACACTAAATTAAGATATATGTTTATATCTATGCGTTGTAATTAATGGAATTTTTATATTGAATATATAAATAGTAGAAAGTACATATTTTATAAACGATAGTATTTTTATTTTTCTATAATAGACTTGTGTCTCTTTGCAAAATAAAAGTTTGAATATTATATTTAGTTCAAGTATGTTTAAATCATATATTCACTATCATTAAATGATAGTGAACAATGGTAGATGGCAATCAATAGAACATTAACATAATGCTTTTTTTAAATCATTCGCATTATTAATAAATTAAAATAATTGGAGGTCCCAATAAATATGTATTTTCCTAAAACATATTTCGAACAATCATCATTAAGAGACATAGAGCATGTAGTTTGTATCGGTTCATTTTTTAGCAACGACAATGTTTTTACTAAATATTCTGTTGGTGTTTTATTATATTTCCACCATAAAAACCGAAGAAACCATAAGCGACATTACCATTTTGGGAGACTGTAAATTTGCACATCTTCAAAATAATTTTTCACTGTTCATCATCGCCATCATTGCTTTTAACTGATCAAATTAAAGCTAAAGAGTTTTCCGTCTAATTTTTTTTTACTTTTGTATAAAATATAATGTATGTTTAATATTAATTTTATTTTTTTATTTAAATCTGCTGAATGTTGACATGGTTTTCCTATTTTTTTTAATTTTCGTTAGACATTTTTCTAAAATATTGATTCAGCTCATTCATTTCGTTTTCGTTCTTATTCTCTTTAAATTCCACATTTCAATAACGAATCGGGAATGATATATTTATTGTAATTTAAATTTATTTTTGTATTTCAGGTCCATTAAGCATATTTGATTTAACATTTTCTTCGGATACTTCAGATTCCATTCAGTTAATTTTAGTCGTAAGAAATGTGACAGAAAAATTTCATATTTACAACATCAGTAAAGCTTCATCGATTTTGAAAGATACCGAATTTATAAAGGATTATAAAACTGTTTTATACATTCATGGATTTTATGACAAACCCGGTAGTGGTTCTATAAGTACATCTGTGATTGTGGAAACTTATAGAAGAAAAGGAGGATATAATATAATATTGTTAGATGCCAGTAGTCTTATTGGTCTTCCTTATTTTAGGTTTGTTTCTGAATAATTTTAATAATTATAAAATTAAATTATTTTTTATTATTTTTATTACAGAGGAGCTCGAGCTGCCCGATACATAGGCATCAGATTAGGAAACATTTTATCATATTTTTACAAATCCGGATTTAATATAAAAACGTTAGATGTCGTTGGGCATAGTTTAGGTGCTCATATAGCAGGTTATACTGGAAAATCATTCTTCAGAGCAACAAGAAAATTATTACCGCGGATTTTCGGCGTAGATCCATCAGGTCCGTGTTTCAAATCAACATCAGCTGAAAATAGACTCGATAAAGACGATGCTGAATATGTACAAGTGATACATACCGGTGGTATTGGATTCGGAATGATGACTGCTATTGGGCACGTCGACTTTTATGTAAACGGAGGAAGAAGGCAGCCTTCCACATACTCGCCTGCCTGCTATGTCGTATGCAGTCATGTGAGATCGGTGTACATTTGGAAATATGCGATATTACATCCGAAGAAATTCGTCGGGGTCGAATGTAAGGATATGGAAGAGATAGGTGAAGATTCGTGCTTTGAAAGAGGTAGAATCAAGACTATCCTTGGACCGGAAGCAGATCCCAAAATTAAAGGTCTTTTCTATGTGAGGACTTTGGACAGAGAGCCGTTTTATACAAAAGTTAATATATAATACATTTATTCGTTTTGAATTTTACTAAATTGTATAATGATAGTGTTTGCAAATGGTACAAAATTAAAAAAAATAGGCAGTTGATATATTTTTCTTTCGTATAGAAAAAATTGAACATTTACAATATTGAAGGTTTATTAATACTAATAAATGTTTTTAGTGTCAACTTGCGACACAAATTTGCTGATAAAATATGATTCAGCCTTTACGTTTCAAGGCGGAAAATACCGGAGATCTTAATACAATCATTTTTATATAAGAAAAATTATCATCACCGATTCTAATATTTTATAATCTCAATTGTATGGTTGATTACACATATTTCTCGAAAATGGTATTAATGCGACCTGCAAAATGAATTATGGGATAAAACATCATAAATTTATTAATCATTCGAAAAAGTCTCAATTTGTATGACGTTACGTCTTATGTAATAAGAAAAATGGCAAAATTTTTGTATAACACAATACTAGATTTATCAAAAATGTCAATTTTTCAAGCAAAAGAAAAGTGATTTTAAATGTATGGCATTTTTTATTATTGAGTTGTAAGCATTTTTTTTGAAACGAAAAAATGACAGAAAACTGATTCACTCCAACATACACTTGTTTATTAAAGGTAAACATTCAAAGTTCAAGATCATTGACACTTTTTCGGAACATCGCACTGACGAAGTTCCATTGAAAAATTATATAAGGTTTTTTCTAATTATTTGCACTTCGAGTGGCGTATTCGAAAAATTTTACTATGAACTGATCATCAAATTCTTAAAACGAATCAATATTTTCCTAAGTATAATCGATTTGTTTCTGAATAATTAATTGAAACAAGGTTAAAATAAATATTATAACTATTAAATTTGATTAATAAAAACTATATAGACTAATAAATTTTAAATCTTGAATGACAAATTTCATGTATAACTTATGTAACAAGAGTTGGTTATTCATAAATTAATATTTGCGACTTTGAACAATGAATCAAGGAAAAACGATAAAATTTCGAAACACAATGGGAAACCAGATTAAAATCATTTTTTAAATGAAAAAAACAAGTTTTACAACATCGAAATGATCACGTTGTTCAACGTGTGTTAAAAATCTGTCGATAAAATGATAAATAATTTGTTCGAAAATAATCGAGAATCTAGTCGAGTTTAGCTTCATTCAAAGTTAAGCGACACGTGGTGTAATCAGTTGAAGGATGGATGATTTCACTATGTTCTGATCCCATAAGAACATAAGAAAATTTGAACATTGACTACTCGAGTTTTTCGTAAGTTTTTTTTTTGAAAAAAAAACCAACATTAAATCATGTCAAACAATTATTTTAAGATTAAATACATAGTATTGTAAAAAATTTTGAATATTGATGTACTCAAAATTGCGATTAAAATTTTTTTTAAAAATTATTTGTTTATGTTGTTAAAATTTAAATAATAGTTTTTAGAAGAAAAAAAAATGTTTTTCAATTCTGAATTGCTCTAGATCAGTGGTGGGCAAACTTTTTTAATGGCGGGCCACAAAGTTTAAGAAATTCTAGAGGAGGGCCAGAATTATAGAAAAAATGCATTTTGTTAAGGTGGCCATTTTTTACGCCACCACATTCGCTTATATATGGGTAAATCTGTACTGGTTTTTTGGTTTTGGTACTGTATTCTGGTGTGTGAGACATGTCGAATTGTTTTTGATTTTCCATTTTTAATTTTATACTATCCATATCGATGGACCCTCGGCGGGCCGGATTAAATACTTTCGCGGGCCGTACTTTGCCCACCACTGATCTAGATCGTGTTTTGTCACATTAGATCATTATCAAAAATATTCTATCGGTTCACAATTAATTAACTCTGAAATGTGTTTTAGAATGATTTAGGTAATTGATAATATTTTTCTTTGAGTCCAAAAAAGATAAAATAAAAAAAATGAAAAATAGAAAATAAAAATATTCATTGAAAATTTTAGAAATGCCGTCAGCCTTAAAAAATGTCTAGATAATCGATGTCACTATTTTTTTATAATAATAATATAAATAAGTATATCACTATTTTTTTATTATTATAAAAAAATAGTGATATCGATTATTATATCTGATGGTAAATTATTTTATCAATGAAAAGGGGAATCAATGGAATGATTGATCAAAGAATATAAAAAATAAATTGTTTTGATATATTTGTTATCATTAATAAAATAAATATAGCAGATTTTCTTCAAAAATATTTGTGCACATGAGTAAAAACATTATAATACAACATCATTACATTATAAACTAGTTGTTCGAACATTAGTATATCTATCGTTAAAAATTAGAAGATATTCTTTTTATTATATCTTACTGTTAAAATTTTATTACATATAATATCGAAATTGAAAAATTCAGATGAATTATAAAAATGTCATTGATATCAAATGATTATTAGAAATTTCCAACATCAAATGGATATTTTTCTACGAAATGATAATAAAAACGAAAGGAAATAACACATCTCATATGCCATATACGAAATTAATACTAATTGTAACACATGAAAAAGTAACAACGATTAACAATCATCTCGATAATGTTATCTGCCGATATAAATACAACAAATTTTCTGTACGTTTCAGAAATTCAAGTTTCAATTAAATCGATATTCACCAAAATACAAAATGAAAGAAATTTTTGTATATGTTCTCGTCGTATTAAAATTAGTCGATGGACAAGTGGTGTCGCAAGGAATATGTCCAAAAGTGAATTTAGTCAAAAATTTCAACATGACCCGAGTAAGTCTACAATTAATCAATATAAATAAAAATGAGTGTATGTGTTATGCGTATGTGTGTGTGTTAGTTATGCCACTATATCACTTATTAGATCATAATGAAATTTTGTAAGTTGTAGTTGCGCATTCGGAAAAGTTTTGGTATCATTAAAATTATTTTGTAATTCGATCTGACGTTATTTTAAGATGAAAAGCAACGCCGGAATCCGAGCAACGCCCGGTACAATCCGCTAGTTTATTATAAAAAACGAAATATATATTTTTATGCGTTGATCCATCCATGTTTAATTGCGGTTTTGCACTTTGATACCAAATTTAACGAATATATACATTTTATAATATTATAGTATGCTGGAGAATGGAACGAGATATATAGGTACGAAAACAATCGCCAACAAGGATCGGATTGTGGATTTACAGTATATTCAAAAAATAACGATAGTTTAGGAGTATTTCATACAGAAATATTATTAAATGAAGCTTCGATTCCAATACGCGGGACATTATCCTTCGATGATGATGCAAATGGCGAAGCCAAGCTGACTTTCATGGAAAATGATGGTAAAAATATGATGTATTGATAATTGTTTTCTCGGTGTTGATAAGATTAATATTTTCAATGATTTGAGTTTAGGTATACGCCGGTTTATATACAGGTGGTTTAGTAAAAATAGTTAATTTTTAAAATTAATTGGTGCTAGAGTTGTCCAAGTTGGAAATGTAGCCAAAATCAGGAATTAAATTATAATCGATTATATCAGGGGTGGGCGATTGTTTCAGATGGAGGGCCGGATTGAAATTTTTTTGGGCCGTCGCAGGCCAAAGCTGTATCAAATAAAAAATTATATACCGTATTCAATTTCTGATAAATCTGCTGTTTATTGACTTCGTATGATTTTAATTTTTTTTTTGATTAAATATTTTTTTTATTATTAATTAAGTAAATATCGCGTTCTTGGTTTTTGACCATGCCTGGATTATATATTAAATAGTATACAGATAGTAGGCGTTGGATGATTTCAAATAGCATTCGAAGTCATCAGAAAAAGTTGTAAAATAGAAATGTTAAGAAATTAAAAATCAAGTTCGTCCCAAAATTATATTAAAATAAAAAAGAGAGCTTGTCATTATAATATTATAGCTTTTATTAGTTTATTCGATTATCTAAAAATTTATTGAAAGTAAGTATTAATTCTACCTTACATTTTAAAATTGATTTTAGGTAATTTGACTATGTCGTATTTGGTTCTGAACACTGATTACGATAGGCATGCTTTGATTTATTCTTGCATAAACTTGAAGAATGAAAACAAACAAGGTTGGTTTCATTATCATGTAATATGTTAACAATTAACG
>JAOXNN020000021.1:3641605-3653234 GCA_028571205.2 Hydropsyche betteni | reverse complement strand
AATTATTTTATAACCGTGCCGTTGCGTGATGTAATAAAACAAAAATTGAATATATGCAAACATATTTTATAACCGTGTCCTTGCGAAATGTCTCCAAAATATAAGAGTCGCGAGCGTCATCGACACAGATACACAGACAGACAGATACACAGACAGACAGACAGATACACAGACAGACACACAGAAATCCGCTATTATATATAGAGGATTATGTTTTTTACATCTTTATAATTTTCAATTAAATCTAAGTAATTTTCGTTTGAAATGTAGGAATAGAAATATTCTGTTTATCGAACTATTATATATAATAATATGTATTTTGACTTAATTTTTTCAATTAATGAAAATCAGTGAGTTTTTAAGTTGTTGACTTAATAATTAATAAGGAGCTATGTTACAATTTATTTTCAGAAAATGATTTTTTTTCATGTTTATTTACAAAAAATTGATTTTAACGGAAGTTTCTTATTACAATGACACAAACGATTAAATTATTAGATTTATGAAACGTCTAATATAATATCTTCGAAAACAAACCTCTAGTTGCGAATCCGGAGGCCTATGGGACAGATCCGCCAAATCCGCCAAATCCTCATAAAGGGCCGCTGGGGGTGGTGGTGCTCTGGCTCCTGCCGTACTCTTGCAAGGGAAAAGGTTCGCCACTTTTCTTTTGTGTCTGAAAAAATACAATTTAAGATCACGTTTAGTATCTCATCAGGCATGTAAACAAATATCATTATTCCCTAATTTGTCTCTCGGGCTTAGTGACGTCGAAATATGCACCAAACACCACGTCCGTTTCGTAATCACGGTCGGACTATTCTTGAGGCTTTTCGTGTGTTCGAAAGTTTGAAATGTAACGCGTTTTGACAGACGTTTTATTCTTGGAGGGCTTTGGCGGTGCTCGATGTTATAATACGAGGTGTAAAAAAAAAATAAACCGAATGTTCGGCATTATGAGCGACGGACTTGGCTGTCAAAAATTATCATCGAATTACTTGTCAATTAAGAGTTATTCATCATCGGATGTGTGTTTCTGTCAGAACCAGTTAACGCTTAAACAGGGAAGAGTTTTATATTCCAGATTATTATATGGAGAATAAAAATATTAGATATATTATTGATTATATAATTTTTTATTAGTATAATCATTACTATCATCACATATATCATACAAACTAAGCCATAATAATCGGCACAAAACCGCCATTCACCAACAACCTTCCTCTCATAGAACCACTCGAGCATGTACCTCCATATCTCAACTATCATATTATATATTATATTATATTACAACAATTCGTTTTGAATTCGAGTGTTTCGGCCCTGTTTCGTATCCGCCTTTGGGCGACGTGGGCAAGGGCTCTTTCATGCGTGAAAAAGGTGAGGATTTTTTTTGTCCTCATGACGAAACTGCTTCACTCTTTCTGAAAATGGCCCCAGGGAATTACCTGGGATATATTTGTTATTAAGTTTTGACGCGAGACCTAGTTCGAATTGGATAATCGGTTTGTTTCATGTTGTTCGGCTGATTCCGAAATGTTTTGGAATTAATTGTGTACAGAAGTGGTGATATCCATTAGGAACGAAAATTATTAAAGAAAGTTTCGTCTATAGAATGAAAAGGGTTTTAAAGAATGAATTTTTAAGATATAAGTATTATATAAGTGCTATAAGGCGTTTTTTGTTGTGGGTCAAAATCAGACATTTCGTGTCAGTAGGTTTTTTCATTTTCAACTAGTCAATTGGAAATAATAGGATAAATTTCATAGAGAAAATAATAATATACTTTATTTACACAAAAAATTATATAATTCTAATTATTGTATAAAATCGTATATAATCATCAAGTTAATAATGCTGAACTTGTGACGTCAATTTTTATCAAGTCTAAGAATCAATCAATTTAGTCACCTTGACAAATTCAGGCGTCTGAATTTTCTATAGTTAATCTACTTCTGTTCTTACTTAAAATAAATTTCATTTATAAAAATACTTTTCATAAGTAAAACAGAATTCGGATAAAAAGATCAAACCAATTTTTTTTTTTTAGTGATGCTCAATATATTGATATCAAGATGATTTTTCTAAATATTTCCGTAATTAGTCGGCCATTTCTAAAGCAATTGCGGCGAATGAAGGGTTAATCGAAAAACGCACGAAACGATGGCGCCCGCCAACATCTGCCATTCAATTTTTTTTAAAGAAATTCGTCCAATTTCGCTTTAAAAAAAGCACAATTCTTTTTACATCGGCTTCGCGAGACAGTCTCCATTGGTCGCCGTTCGCGCCGTTTCGGCCAATTGCGAAGCGCGGGAGTTTCGAGCGTGACGCGGCAGATGGTTCGCTCATGGCTGCAATTATCGTGTATGGGAACCAAAAAAAGATAATAAATAAAAAATATACAATAAAAACTCCCAAAAAAAAAAAAACACCTCGTGTGTTTTTTAAACGGTTCCAATTTTATGACATGTGTTCGTTCTATGTGTGGCCGTTTTTATGTCCAATTTTTTATTATTATTAAAAAGAGTTTGTTTTAATTGACTATCGTAAACGATCAATTTGGGAATTGGTTCAAATATAGAAAAAAAAACAAAGTATCGCTATTTATTGAACCTAGTCAATTGGACTATAACCAACTGGACAACGGTTTATTAGAAAATCAAGCATGTACAAATTTAATCATCAATCTTTTGATTTACGAATATAAATATTTACAATCTTTGAGTGACATCATATTTACAATAAGTATATTAATTTTCTAATAAGTCCACTGTTCAGTTAATCCGTACCTTTATCGATGTAGTACAAAAGTGACCAATCGACTTGCAAAAATTCATTTTTCAGGATTTTTTCTCAAAAGAAGTATGCAGTGATATTTTGAAGACAATTTTGCACATTTCAATCACAGTCTGCATTGTTGTTCACAACAATGGGCCGCAAGATTTCGCACCGTATTGTTCGTCGGGTTCGCAAAGGGTTAACCGAAGACACAATGAAGACCAAGAGTCGTCTGTTCTTAACAACAACAACGATTGTGTTTAATTGATTTGCATTTAATTTGGCATTCAAATATTGCGATATAAAGCCGGTCTATTTGTTCGTTTTGGAACTATTATGTCCGTCAAAGTATGGGATTTAATTAAGGTCGAATAATAGTGAAATTGGGGGGAAAACCGTTATTATTTTCGGAATCGAAATAACGAATGTGATAAGGGTTCGATTTTTTTTTCAGAAAGAAGATTATCTATTAATATCGGATTTGGTGGAACAAAAGAAATTCGCCCTTTTGTGGTGATTTTGTCGGTCGGAAGGGCCAGTATTCGTCCTTTTGTGCATTTGATAAGTTTGACAGGTAGTTGACAGGGTAAATGCACTTCAGATTCAGATTTTTTTTTTCATCTCAAAAGAGTTAACATGAACCGAATCATTAATAATAAAATTCTTAGAAATCATTTAGATGTACGATATGTTGGGACAATAATACCTGTCGAGTTACGCTTAGTGATTTTTCGTCGAATTTCACCAATTTCTTTCTCAGAAAAAGCAAAAAAAAACTATCTTGATATAAAGTTAATATCAAATAACAATGCAATAATATATAAGAAAAAATTTATGATTATAATGAAAAATATTTATACATAAAAATAAAACAAGAAATAGTGATTCTAGACGTATTCTAGTAATGCGTCACGTGTAAAATAAACAAATACTGATAACATATCGGATTGATCAAACGTAGATATCTCGATCGAACATTAATATAATCACGTAAGTATTATGTAAGTGAACCTTTTTGTTTGCTAAATCGCGAAATATTATCGATCGAAATGGGACACGTTTTACAATACAAGTAGAGGGAAAATAGCCTCGAAACGGTTACAGTAATGCGATTACAGCTTTCAATGTATTATATATTATGTTATGTATGCTGTAGAAATCGGATATGCCAGCTGTCGGATACATAATAATATAATATTATTATATTAAAAATAAAATAAAAGGGTTTCCTCTCGAGCGGGGGATAATCCGATTATTGTACGGAAAGTTTATATAATATGCTGTGTGGGCGCATGATTTCAAACGTTTCAAATGCTGTCAATTTTGTTATATAGAAATCGAATATCGATATAATATTTGTTTTCAATGTTAATTGTGATTTTATAGTAACAGTTCATATTTTATATTTTGATTAAATAACTGATCTGATTTTCAAAGATAGATAGATTTTATAGACCTATCAATTCTCAAGTACCTATCTAGTTATTAAGATTCACTTGGTCAAAAAATAAAAATAAGATCATACGATTCCGAAAAAAAGATGATATTTCGATACAACGGAAAGCTTTCAAAATGTGCGTTCTTCGAAACGATTCGCTGAAAGTTTTAGGTACATTAATGCAGGGTAGACTTTGTATTTCTAGAATGTTCTGATGATAATGGAACAAAGACGTGCATATTCCACCCATGCAGAATAATATCGGGTGTTAAGGGTGTCGGGGAAGATTAATCAAGCCCTTTACATGCGAAATGTTAGGGACAATCTCTGACAACTTGCATCCCTTACTGTGTGTGATTTACGTGAAAATCCGATGTGAATGAATCAATTAATATTAATTAGCGCCTAGTGATGAATTTTGTATTTTAAAAAGAAATTTCTAGCTACCACGAATCAAATATATAAATATCTTATAATATTTTGCAAATATATATAGTTTTTGGTTTCCATAGCGTTTTATCTGATTGAACGGCAAATCTTTTTTCAAACTGATATTTTTATTGATTTTTATTATCAGAGATTAAGTGATATGTGTTTATATAGACGTATAGGTTTTATGTCTGGTATTATAATAGATAAACCGCGTTTATTGCAAAAAAAATTATATTATAATACTTGGTCAAAATTAGGAGTAGGTAATTTGTATGGATTTAACGATATTAGTGTAGTTTTTCAATTAGTAACTTAAAAAAATATTGTGATGTTTTGTGAAAGTTTGCTGTGTATTCGAAAAATGTTTTTTTTTTGTAAAAACATTTTTGTAATTTAATAAAAATACGTGTACAAATGTATATCTAAATTTTTTTTTGAAGCAAAATGGATTCAAAAGGAACAGCAAATGTAAAATATTTTTAGTGTCCAGAACAGTTCGGTAATTTACCGATAAATTGTTAATATAATATTAACTGCTAAGTAAACAAAATAATTTGGGTTTCGAATATTTTTGAAAAACGTTATTTATCCAGTTATTATCCAGTAATTTTTCCAGTTGTAACACAATATTTAATTTATGTTATCTATAAACTAGTAATAAGCAAAAATAATACTGGATATCCCGTAAATGAAAATTACAATAAATTTGGCTGGCCTAGTCCAAAAATCTCCAACAATTTATATAACAATACTCCACTTTCATTAAATTCGATGATAGAGTTACTGAACCTTTGACTTTAAAAGAAACAAATCAATATACAGGTAGTCCTCGACTTACAACGGTTCGCACTTACAACTGATTTTTTTTTTAAATTAATTATTTTTTAAAAATTGAATGATAAATCTCAAGCGGATGTGAGAAATAAATATGGAAGAATGTAGAACCGTCAAAAAAATTCGTATTGAAAGAAATGATTGCTGCTTTTGATTTAATTAATCAAGGAAAACAATAATTTTAAATGGTGAAAGATTTTCAAATGTTATTTATTTATTATTTAACTATTGTATTAGTAAAAGTAAGTAAAACTACCGAAAAAAAAAAAAATTATACAGATTCGAATAACGACCGAAGTTCAAGAACGTATCTCCATCATAAGTCGAGGACTATCCATATATTTTAAAATATACACAACACAAAAAATATTCTGAAAAAACCCGCAATATCCGAATCATCAAAATTTCCATCAAACTTTCCTAACACATCCATTCCCCGAAAGACTGCACAAATATCAAAATTTGACCGAGCCAATCACTTCAAAGACACCACCTCCGACCCTCGGCACCTTCGAAAGTCCTCCACCATCAGCAGGACGACCGCCATAGCGATCAGAGGTGGCGTCGGCGAAGCAGCAGGTGTCGCGTTTCCACGTTAATTTACTTAAGGGCGGCGTGCGGCTAAGTAACGCCAACAACGAAACCGACGAATGCTTAATGGCCGGGTGCCTTACGGTCTAATGCCCTATCCAATTACCCCCCTGACCCCTCGGCCACCTTCGTCTCTTCTGCGTTTAAGCCCCCCCCCCTCCTCCTCCCGGTCCGCCCGGTCGTAAATGGGACAAAAGGCTTTCGCGCTAGGAAGTCACAAATAAAATGGTCGAAAATTTATTTTGTGAAGTGCGTTTTGTGCGATCGAGAGGTTGATCGTTCGATTCTGGATGTGGCTAAAATTGGCTACTGTTTAAATGGTCAGAATTTAGATACGATTTTGGTCAGAATTTTTATCCCATTTATTTGACATTGGTCTGAATTTCAATCATGTTTTGGTCAGAATATTTTGGTCAGAATTTTAATGAAAAAAGGTTAGAATAAATATTGAATGGTCAGAATTTTAACTGCGTTTCTCAGAATCTATATTAAATGGTCAGAATAATTTTAAGAAACCTAACCTATTCTGATCGTTTCGTTATTAAATTCTGACCATTTATTATTTTATTCTGATAATTCATCATTTTATTCTGACCATTTTTGATGAAAGTTCTGGCCAAAATATTCTGACCAAAACATAATTAAAATTTTGACCATTTAATTTTTTGCCGTTAAAATTGTTATTTTGAAGGTTTTGAAGATTTTGGATTTGTTTAACATAATAGCCTTTCGAATAAAATTTAATTACATCGTAAATTATCAGAAATTCACAATGCAGTAGTTACACTCACTCAATTAGTAAAAAAAAATTGTCGAAAGATATTCGATTTCCTGGATTTTATTTGTATCCGTAATGAATCAACCGGTAAATCTGAAAACAATCCAGACAATCTTATCGTCATTTTTTTTGTGACAATACTGATAAATCGTATTTGAAGACATTTTATTATGAATAGATTTAATCTTATTTCAGATAACAATGATTAATATCAATTAAAGCCGTTTCACAAAATAATCTCAAATCTGAAAATTCTGCTACATAATTTGAATTATAATAGTAAATATAATATGTATAAGACAGTTCGAAAGGTATATCTATTGTATCTTCTTATTAACCATTAATTCGATAAAAACTAAATCAATTATACTTAGCTATACAACATTTTGTCTACAAATACAATTATTTTATATTTTTCTGCTTGATATTGAAATTTTGTATTACCTAAAATAAAAGTACCTATACAATACATCGACTTCATAAACAAGTGATTAAACCCAGAGCAGAAAGATCGTCGAAATTTCAACAACAATGTTATATTAGAACAGGAAGAGATGTTTTCGAATAAACTAAGTCCGGGTAACAAGTTCAGCGAACCGTCAACTTTGAACCGGAACAATCCTCAGCGCACTTCCGTTTTTGTCGAGGATAAGCGACGACGCCAGATGGTCAAATGTTAATTCGGTGCACTCAAACTTTTGTCCGCTGAAGAAACTTTGGTCGAATCCAAGAAAATTTAGGAATTTATAATTGAAATAAAAAAAAAAAATATAGAGTTTCTCAAAAGATTACCGAATTGTGTTGGGATTTGGAAATATGAATATTGCTTAGTTAAGATCAGTAGATTTATTTGTTGTAATACAATAAAAGACGATGAATTTTTCAATCATTTGGTATTGTAATTTTCACTTTGAAATGTTATCATAGTCATATGTAAATCTAAAGTCAGATGAAAAAAACATAATTTCGTTTCAGATAAAAAAAAATGGAACGCCCAATTAGGTGAACGATATGCGGGAACAAAAATCGGAAACGGCAATAGCGAAAATCGGCTTTCCCGCCGAGGAAATTGGCGGGAAATTCGACGCATCCACACACGCGTCATCGTTACCATCGTCCGCTTTTCCGCGGGAAATCGCCAATTACCATTGCGGCACTTTGTCCCGGGAAGATTTCCCGGCACGATAATGGCTCCGGTGCCTTTTTTCCCGGAAATTTTTTTCCCGGTGTTATTTTCTATGCAGGTGACACGCAAAAATCGCGCGCAATTAGGCCGAGTCGAGCGCGCGCCATTAGTCGCCTCCACCTGGCTGTTATTTTTCGCTTTTTGGCCGTTTTTTATTACGCTCCGTTTACGGTGGAGATTCTGTCCTAATTGTTGGCGGGAGGAAAGGATAATAAAATTATGTGCGGCGAGGAAAAATGGGCATCCTGCGCGGTGATGTGGTTTTCGGTACATGCAGATTATTGTGGATAATTCAATGATCAAATTTTTAAAACATTCAATGATTTAATTAATTTATTGATATAGTGATGAGATATTGAACAAACTTGGTAATGATAAGAGTGAGGTGACTAGATATAGTAGTGAGATATTAGAAAAACACTTTGATTAAAAAATCAAAGTTTGGTATTGTTTGTGTTATCTGCAAAATTTTGGTTTATCAAATATTTTATCGATAATGCAAAAAGTCCTTATCATAATCCTTGTAAAATGAGAAAACCACTGAAAGACCACTAATCCATAAAAAATTTAGTAATAATAAACAAACGACAATCAAAACGGTGGAATATAAGAATAATGTGTACATTTGAATGCGCACGCGACGTACAAATTCACGACCATTAGCAGCGAAACAACGAAAGTAGAAAAAACGCGCGAATTTTCCTCGCTTTTGCGAATTGAACATATATTTTCACGGACCCGGTAATGTTTCTTTTTTCAGAATGTCCCACTAAATACTCGTTAACGAAGAAAAATGGAACAGAGATGCGTAACGCAACGATTTCCCCGAACATTCGCCAACCAATTTTCCATCTCCGAATTTCCCGGATTGGACGTAAATATTCATCCATTTTTTCCAAAGATTAACGCACAACACTTTAAAGAATACGTAAAATAATCAAATCAAAAAATATTTCGAATTAATTTCAAATTATCTCACACAAATCGAACAAGAAAACCAGCAGGTGCTTTCTACGTTCGGAAAGGCTTCCAGCTTCGGTGCAGACGGACAATTGAAATTCGCAAAAGTGGGTGGTTGGGGGCGGTTTAAATGGACTTGTAGGTATATTATTCGACATAGCACACCCCCGTAATAATTACAATCTATTCGAACCGATATAATATCGGCGGAATGCCGCCCGACGGGGGTCCTTTGATGTTCCACCCCATCTGAAACCCGTCCTTTTCGATATCAAAGGTGTTTCAGGTTGTGTAGATTGTGCCCTGAAATATATATATTATATTGAAGGTACAAGGTGGCCGGTTCTTCATTATGACTCCATTTAAGCGAGGGCATTCAATTGTGAACGTTACGATCTATGGTGGACGGGTGAAGTGATCCTCGAAATGCAGTTCGTTTTATATATAAATATAAATCGATTCCTTAAATTGTATCTATAGAATGATTTTTAATTGTTTTATTAATATAAAGAAATGTTTAATTAAAATTATTTTATGTTTTGTTATCATGCGATTAGTGTTGAATTATCTTGATTTATAATATACACTTAAACGGAAATCGAATGTTTATAAAATAAAATCGTTTGAGTATGATTGAAATGCTCAAATGATAATTCGAGATATCAGATAAAGTTATTTTTAAAATTATTAGTTATTATAAATTTTCTAAGAAAAACAGGAAATCTATCAAATCCGACTGTTAATTCAATCAAATAATCAAGCAATAACGAAAATTTCCACAACATATCCTATATATGAAGAATAGTTCGCAAACACGAGTCGAAAATCTTTTCCGTTAACAGATCACGTATTATTATGATAGAAGCGGCCTATGCGTAGTTTCGTACGTAAACGGGGATTAATACCCTTAGACCTTATTCTTTCGGTATGTGTTTCACGTATCGTATAAATTTAATATAAGGATATTTTGATGCCTTCGAATAATCCGCAACGGGCCCTTTGCGCATGATTTACTAGAGGATGGCCCTAATTTGACGGCACCAATTACGCTATCAATAAACAAAACCTGAACGGAATACTAAAAATGATTGCGTGTATATATATTTAATATGTTTATTTATAAATATATCTTTTAATGCGGGATACGCCTTTTTTGAAGTTTAAGAAAATCATTTTTTATTAAATGACGAAAGAAAAATGGTATTTAAATGTCGACTGTGCCACGTGTTGCCTAACTTTGATTAAGCAACTTTGGTGGATTAGTTATGGATCATGAATCAATTGGATTCAAATTATTTTTATAGTAGACATTTAAATAAATAGATCATATGCTATTATTGGAAAATGTTATTTTATTAGTATATAAAATTTATTGTTTGAGTTAGTAACATTTAGTAAAATCTACTATAGATAATTTTGTTCAAAATTCTTTGTAATAAAATAAAATTTTAATTTTCTTGGAAAAAGGATTATGTTTATAAGCTGGTAATGCAAATACTTTACACAAATAATAAAAAAAAATATAAAACGATTTTAATTATCTTTTTATAAGATTATTTATCTATGTGGGTTCAAAAGACATGAGTGATTGCTGTTTTCCAATGAATTGTTTATATAAAATAAAAAAATCATGTAAACGCTTAAATTGAATACAATTGATTACTCAAATTAATTGAAAATTGTTAGATTAAATATTTGGATACACAGATTGTATTCGAAATTGTTAATGATTATATAATATTATTATTGCTTCAGTAACATTTTCATAAAAAAAATAGTTTCTTTTATGGCAAAAGTATTTAAAAACAGTTAAAAATATCAGAAATACTATGTTGAAAATGATAACGAAAATCCACAAATTAATTCATCGAGTAGAATATCCCCAATTTGAACCGAAAACGAAACGAGGGCGCATTGTCTGCGAAACAATATTATTAGTGCCACCGGTCGTTTATTATGGTCTACATTATAACACACACTCTTACAATTTTAATATACATTAATATGTAATAATATAATGCGATCGTGGGGGTCATTTTTCGTGAATCGGGGAAAAGCACAAAAGGACGCCGGCAAGGCGTGACGCTTCTCGCATGACGACACAACAATGACGGTACGGGGGCCCTTGTTTTATTTTTTATATGATATTACGGGAGGCGGGGCCCCCGAATGAGTCAAAATTATAATTTAGATAGTCTTGGTGTGTGTGTGTATTTTTTTCAGAATTTTTTCTGATGCATGATGAGCTGTGGAGGAGTTTGAAGTTAATGATTCGATGGCGCGTTGTCTATTGTTGGAGTTGAGTCACGAAAGTTTCTCGTGATAGGTGCATTTTTTATTTTCTATTTTAGGGGTGTATTTAGATTGTGTATTGTGTAAAAATTTGAAAAAAAATATCGCTTTTAATATTGATTTGAAATTTTCTTGATATTTGAATAATTAAAAAGAATTAAATATCAGTGATTCCGTTAATCATAATAACGAAAACAATATTTACGGTGAAACCAAAACAAATATATTTCTAATTGAATCGTCAGATTATGATTCGTGTTTGCACTCACAAGGGGAGGGCATGAGGTCCGGAGCTGCGATTGGAATGAAATTTGGTAGAATGATAGTTTACCCTCAC
>JAOXNN020000021.1:3586356-3633992 GCA_028571205.2 Hydropsyche betteni | reverse complement strand
CGTTTTCATGTTACACGGTTTCCGTTGCACTTTCTTTCGATGTATTTCGAAAACGTCGAAGACCTGTTCTATCGTGGTTCGTTGTGTTTTATCTTTACTATTTGATTTTCGATGTTATTGGTTTATTCGGTATCAAAAATTGTAGTGTCGACGCCAAAAATCATTTATTTTTCCAACCTTTTACTAACTCGTTTATTCTGTTCTGGTACATTTTTCATTTGAAATACACGATACTTCGAGTTTACCTTCCCTGCTTCACATTTTTCCGTTATTAGAGTATGATTTGTACAGTTCCGTTTCATTTCATACCTGCTTATCGTTTTTGTACCTGATATGATTTTTCCGCGAAAACATGACTCATATCGATTGTGGCTTACGGATTATTTAAATGAAAAATATTAAAATAATTACATTACCTACTTGTAAAAATAGATTCTTATCCAAATTGAAAATGTGCGACTGTTAAATGGTTAAAATTCAATTAATTTTATAAAATATTTAATTAAATTCGCTTGACAGTTAGATTGACAATCTTTGTTCGAACATACCGAACGCTCATACCTGTGTCTTTTTTAATGGCATAATCAATTTTCGGAGACAAATATGTGTTGATGTATTAATATAATGTAAAATGAACGTTATATCAATATTTTTTTTTTCGAAAATGTACTTATACCATTTATAAAAAAAACAGCTCGTTTGTTAGTATTAGATATGGAATTTTTCTGTTCTTTTTCTCCATTAAAACTATTATCTGATCTCGTCTTTAATGTGATGAAATCGAAAGTTCAATCCATTTCTATAATCGGAAAAGCCTATCTCAAACCAAAAATATGTCACATATACATACCTAAGAATTATAATATGTATGATTTTTTCAATATTTTTTTTGTTCATCGTTTGAAACTCTCAATTTGTGTTTTTCTTTTAATTACCATTTTCTTCTACCTATTATTATTACGTAATATCGTATTTGTGATAAATCATTTTTACTTATCACATTTTAACAATCAAATATTCTTATTTCGACGATTCTTGATTATTTTTGTAACGTATATATTTTCTCTTGTCTAGTTTTATCTCCGAGAAGACTGGCACGAACGATGCAAAAGTTCAACACGTCACTCAGACCATGGTGGAGTTTGGTTAGAGCAAAACAGTATCGCCATCAGCAATATCAGTTCGAACGAACTGATAGATTCATCGAGCAGACCTGGGAGCTGATTTTGGAAAGCGGACCGTTGACCCCGGAGGAGAGACGAATGTGTGGGATCGGAGACGAAACTTCAAGCGACCAGGTCACGGAGGTCATAGATGTGGATTCGGCTGATGATGAAGCAGATCTCGAGTCGGAAGCCAATCAATGCTCAGAAGGGTCCAATCGGGGAAAAAATTATAAAGAATTCGCTCCTTTAAAAAAAAAAAGTACATAACTTCATATTAGGTATTACTCCATTTGAAGAAACTTAGCTTTAACTACTCTTTTGAACTTTTATAATAACTTCGTATTGATTTCTTTTATTGTACTTGTATCAAATTTTTTTTTCTAGTCTAATCACGGTAGCTTTTTATGTAATCTTATATTGATGTTATTTAATTTTTTAATTATTGTGCTACTAGTTTTACACTTGAAATAATGTTTTTTTTTTAATTTTAATTTTGTATTTTTAAAACTAGATATTCAAATTCAATAGAATTGTAATAGTGTAGTCAATTTGTATTGTATCAATACGTGTGTTATTATATGTTTAATGTTTTTTTTTTATATGTTTCATTTTAGAATATTCGATCTCAATAAAAATTGTAAAATTATTTCTCATTTTTAATTTATACATCCAATATCCATCCATCATCATTACAAACATCATGAAATTATAAGATTAGTGAGTCAAAAAATATTAAGATCACTTTATGTAAGTATTAGATAAGTAAGTATAACATTTATAATATATATATATAGTAAAACACATTAAATAATTTACATATAAAGTATTTACTTGCTATCAATGATTTGACATTAGATAATAAGATGAATTGTCACATTCCAGAAATCAAAATATTAACAGAAATTGAATAATATTTACACTTTTAAATTTGCGTAACATCATTATGATTCACGAGTTTTCTTTTATAATACTAATCAATAGTAAATAAATACGTGTTTACTATCTCATAAATTTTCGATAAAATATTAATTTTTATACAATCACACATTTTTAATCAGTAAAAATTTGCTTAATTTCAAAGACATAATTTTTTCAATCTTCAATAGAAGTTCTTTGTCAAAAATGGATTTATAACAATAAACAAAATCAAGAAAAGAATCAGATAAATTTTTTTACCTGAAAATGTTCTTATGTATTCCCGTTATTTTCTCACTCAAAACAGTCATAAAATAATAACCAAAAATTATTTTTACAAATAAAATGACTCTCACTAAAGCCACGGTCTTTGGAATTAACTCAATTACGTTAACTATATAAATCAGGGATAGCAAACCTAGACATCCATACCAGAGGTGACATTTGGCTGCACACCATTGATTTAACATTTTTCAATTTAATTTAATTGTTTTTCAATCAAAAGAAATTTTTTTAAATGATCAAACGACGTGCATCCGGCATACAATAATTTACGTATGTACCTACATCATTGTGCAATGGCTAATTATAAGTCATTAATAAATTTTTCATATATTTGTCGATTGTGCTGTTGAAATTATGTTGTTAACAAAAACGTTTAACGTTTTATCGTTTTTATGTTTGTAATATGAAAACATTATTTTATTGAAAAATAATCAATTGACATCAAAATTAGCAAGGCATGATACTTAGAATGTTATTTTTTTATATCTAACTGTGAGCAGTTGAAGCGAAATTAAAAGTATCGCTGGATCGATAAAATTTTTGAGAGCAATTATTTTTTTCATTAAAATTTTCTTGGCACGCCTGATACTCATGATTACCTAGTATAAAATATTCAAAAATTTTGACACCTAAACGAAAAAAAGGTTTGCCACCACCGCCATAAATTAATTATTATCTGTAAATAACTATGACATCATAATTTTCGTCTATACAAGCCAATAGAGTACAAACTCACGAAAAATATTTGAAGAAGTTTTCAAATATATAAACTGCGTTGGCATATACATAACAGTTTTCCATTAGCTTTTGTAGTGGCAAAATTTATAACGTTTCGCTCTTCGTAATGTCATCTACTTTCAACGATACCGACTACACTCAACATCCTGACAAAGAGCTGGTCCAGAAGAATTCTGAAGAAGAATCATCAAGTTCTACAGAGGAAAAAATATCCGAAAAGGCTTTTTTCATCTTTCAACTAGGACTTCAACCTAAAACAACAAACTCTCCGCGGAATCAAAACAAACAAAACGTGACGAAAAAGTTCCTTCGTAGTCGAATAATCACCATAACAGTGCCACTCTTGCCAGAAAAGTCATCGTCCAAGTTGCAGCTTCAATTTCCATCAAAGAAGAAAAGAAAAGTTAGAACTTCAAAAGCCTCTAAATCGCCATCATTGTCTTTGCCGAAGACTATGTCGTTTTCAGTGATTCCTGTGAGAGTTTCTGTTATCAAATTTGCGTCATCTAGTGGACACACTAATCAACCGACATCTGAAAAAGAAGTTGTCAAATTGAAGAGAACCGATGAAAATGGTGATAAAGTTAAAAATGATGACACAACTGATGAAAACGAAGATAAAGTTGAAAATATTGATAAAATACCAGAAAATTTTCTATTCGGTTCAGTGACTCGTAATAGAGCTGTAAATTTGCTCCAAAAGAAGGAAATTTTAGATAGTTTTAAAAAAGAATTGGAAAAAATAAAAAATACCTCTCAATTACCAAAAGGCTCAAAAAATAAGGAATCGAATAAGTCGGAAAAAAAAGTATCTACAATAACAATGAATAGTGTCCCAAAACAATCGCCATTTTACCCAAAAACTCCTAAATGTATATACGATTGCAGTTTTGTTATGAAATTGTTACCGAAATCTAAAAAAAATACCGAAGTAGAAACACCGCAAGAGTTGGATAAACGAGTCAAAATGAAACTAGAAATTAATAACGATTTATTAGAAAAAATAATGAATGAAAGGCATAAACCGTCAATGGCGAGACAAATCGTTAATACAAATAAAGTAAGCAAAGAAGTTCGCGAAGCTAATAATCTTGCTTCCAGAAAAAGCAGGTTAAAGCAAACTATTCTCACGTATTTACTAGAAGATTCTGTGAGGGCTCAAAATATGAAAATCTGGATAACAAAGCGAGTTAAAAAAATGGCATTTATTTATGTTGAACAGGAAAATAATAAGAAATCTAAATGATAGAAGTGATAAGGCAATTATAGGTTAGTATAAATTAGATTTGTAATTAAAAATGTATGTGTTGATGAATTTTATGATCAGTATTTTTCATTAAGTGGTAAAAGTGTAGGAAAATAATTGTCTTGTAAAATAATCAAACTATTGTATTTAGATAATATTTTTAAATTGTAAATTCCACTTATTTTATATTAGCAGTATTATGATGATTTGTATTTAGTATTACAAGTTTTTTATTTAAATATTTGATATAATGTAATTTTTTGCTATTTTCTAACAACCAGGCAAAAAAACTTATAATTTCTACGATTGACGTGTTGCTAATAAATTATTTTGTAAAAATATTTGTAATGAATTTGTACTGTATTAGAGTATTTATAATACTTACACTTTTGATTTGTTGACTGAACAAATTTGTGATTAAATTTTATCATAAATAAATTACATTTCAATGTTTAATATTTGTTTACATTAATAATAATCAAAAAATTACATATGTATTTAACGCGCCATTTTGCAAAACAATATTATCATCTCAGCGAGCACATAAAAATAAACAAGCAGTATATTGATATAAACTTAAATCAATTATGAAATGTGCTCATCGAAAATAATATAATATAGAATTATCATTTTTAAATTATTACTCAGTTTACAATATAATCAATAGTATATATGTATAAATCACTAGAAGATTTTTATTCGATGTCTACAATCCTCTTTTTAAATCTTTTTATCGTGACTAATAAACAATAAGTCATGACAAGGTTGAATTTATCTAATTATGTGCCGGATATAATTACCTCAGGCCATTATCCACTAAAAACTGTTTCAAAATTTACCTACTGACCCAAAACACTTCATAAGAGGCAAATTTTGGTTGCTTCTGACCCGTGGTCAAAAAAGGTTTCCGAGACCTGTATTACTCATACCCAGTAGCGGCTCGTAAGAATTTGTATTGGAAGAATTACAGTAATCCCGATTGAATTTGATTTTTATTTATTTATTCGCGTCCATGACAAAACAAAGGATAAATACAAAAAAAACCAAAGCAAAATCAAACAAAAAGTAAAACAAACCAAAAAATTCAGTGAAAATAAATGAAAAAATATAATAAAGTAAATAAATAAATATGAAATAACCATAAACGAAGCTAATATATTATCTGAGAACCGTTAAAACTCTATAAAAGAATTAATTAATTACAATGATATAATATAATAAGCCGAGTCAAAAGAACACGCGTCACATCATCGACGACTGGTAACACTAACCAACCGACATTATCGTTCAAACGCACGTCAACCGTTTACACGAAGTTTGTTAAAAAGTTGTTTTTCTCAAACTTTGAACATAAAATCGCGCCAAAATGCCTCGCACAAAAGCACCCCGTCGTCGAACGACCATCCAAGACTCGGCTAATCTTTCAAACGAACAAAAATACCTCAAAAACACCATAGACAGAATATGTACGTACCAGCTTGATCATTCTCTCATTATATTATACTTATTTACTTTAGTAACTTTATTACGGCTATGTGAATTTATATTCAGCAAATTGTACGATGATATGTTCGGTATTAGTGAAAAGGATGCATACTTTTTGGTTAAGTATGTCGTACGAGGTGACCAGATGTTTGCCCAAACGATACTTGAACACCCGATACGTTTTAAGACAATTGGAAGACTATATGATAGTTAAATTATCCAATTAATGCTTAATAATTTGTTTTAATTGTACTGTTTTTAAGTTTTTATGTATTGTGTTCTGCGTTTTTATGGTGTCGTGTATTCGTGTTGTTAAAGTAAAAATCTTGGTGCACTTTAGTTGAATATATCATTTCAAATCATATTTGAATAAACAGAAAGATGTGATTATTACTGTTGTTGATTCAAATCATATTTAGATAAGCAAAAAAAGATTATCGATACTGTTTCTTTATATTTAGTTGAACAGAAAAAGCTGATCGTTACTTTAATTACTTTATATACTTTTTATAGATGCTACCAAACAGAAGACGCTCCGCGAGTTTTATGAAGCGAAAAAGAAGCAAATGAAAGAAAACTTCGAGATGATGCTCGTAGGATATCACCAAGAACTGTCGAAAACAGTCGGACAAATTGTAAAAATTATAATTTTTCATATAATATTATATATTTGAAATTTAGAGTTTTATGATAATATTCGTTATTTCAGAGAGAAGAAGCTGCCAAGAAGAACGCTTCAGTGACAGAATCTCTACCGAGCATGATTAAACATTTACATTCGGCGTCCAAATCGAGAGTCTCTTTATCTAGTCAGAAAGATGACGGTAATTGATGTTTATTTTTGGGATAATATTTATTTGTGATTTCTTATGGTTTTTTATAGTTCTTGATATATTTCCTTAATGATTATTACTATTTACGCTTATTAAAAGCTAAATAATTAACTATTTTTGTATAAAATAATAATATTCTATGTTGATTAGTATGCACAGTGTTAATATTCCACCATTAGTTTAATAATATGTTCCTAACAGTATATATTTGTATTAAAAAAAAAAACAATATAAGCTTATCAGCTAATTATCCTTGATTTTCTATAATTATTTAGTATCATAGTCATAACTTTCAAATATTATATAAATGTAATTCATGTTCATTTAATATGCCATTGTTAATATGAAAATATTGTATCATACATTCTTTTATAGCAATTTACTCATTCGCATTTATTAATTGTCTTAAATCAAGGGTTCGTAATTATAAATTGTACTAACAAATTGTACTACCTTCAACTGCAGTTTGACCTATTTTTTTCATTTTTATCCTCATTTCAATACCAAATTTCGTAAAAATAATCATAAAACTGCAATCGAACGGTCCAAATCACCAATAACAACATTTCCTTGCACATTGATTCATTCTAACCTAAATATTTTCTAACTCTTATCGCTTAACTCTTTTACTTTCATTCATTGGTCATTGTCGTCTGGAATTGTGGCGCTGTTGGGTATTTGGTGTATGCATGACGCTGCTATATTGTACCGGCACAGGATATGTTACAGATGCCGTAAATGCGGTTCCTGCCAAAAAATCCAAACGCCTATCCAGGAGTGTCTCGCGTTCCAATTTCTCAAGTAAATCATTTCGATTGTTTATAATCTTGCACGATCGAGTTCGTGAATTGTATGGACGATTGTTTATTGCAGGTCATTTGAAGTCTCGGACACCGAGTGTGATGGGAATGGGACTTAAAGCAAGAGGCAGACGTAGTTCGAGTGCGAGCTCTGCTATGGGACCGCCTCGATCTACTGCAAGACCTCGTTATCGTACTCCGATGAACAGGATCCACGGTCCTCCTCAGTATCCTCCGATCACGCCCAAGGTATATCTAGTTTTTGTCTTTATTACAGCTTTCACACTCCAAATTCAACTTTTTATAATTTAAATACAATTAAAACTTCAAATGTACTGTGGAATGTCGCTCTGTTTATGTTTTTTCACCATGATTTGAACTTTTTCATTATCTTCGTTTCTGCACCCCTTCCTAATCATGATCTTGTATCAATGTTTAAGTTATTTTTTTTTAGTTGTATGCTCTAATTGTTATCTATCAGACTAATGTTTTGTAAATTGGAAAAAAAAGCAGTAAAAAAGTTCAAATTTCAGATAATTGAGGCATTTAGTTTTGAAAAATATCTACAAAACACCTTCTCACTATATATAGTTTACATATGACATAAACCATTTATGTTGTACGCAAACATAGCAATTTCATAAGCAAAGTGCTTCATATGCCCAACTTTATTTTTATAATTTTTTTTAAATTAAAAAAATTAACTTGCGATGGTCGAATTAGATTTAAAACAGGTTTAATTTAAAGTTAAATGGTTGTATATGAAATTTAAAGGTGCTACTTGATTTGTATATGATTGAATTTGGAGTGTAAAAGATGTGTTTTAATTACGAATTTTGTATTATTACATTTATATTTTTATAGATTATGCCCAACACTCCAATGACCGTTATGCGCAAACCGCGACAAGGAGAAACAGTTTTATCTTTATCAGGCAGTCCTTTGATCATTAATAGGTATTTATTTTACTGAAAAAAATCAATTTATGTAAATTTAATAACTAATTTTCTATATTTTTCAGTAATTATGAAAATAAACCGAATTGCAATATTCCGTTATCTGATGGAACCGTAATATCTCTTCTACCGAACAAAATGAAAAACACTTCAATCATGAACGTTCCATTCAACCACATGGATCCTAAAACTACGGAACAATTAAAAACATTGCAAAATAATCTAACAACATATTTAGAAGTAATAGAGGCTCACAATCGAAAGTAACGATAATTATATGTACCGAATATCAATTTGAATTTTATGACAATAGTCTGTTTCTGTTAATTTCATAATGAACTTCTCTCAAAATTATCATTGTAAATTTTTTTTTTTTTTGCACTAGTGTTTAGATTTTTTTTTTCAATAATAATATTCATTCATATATTAATGTATCAAAATAATGTGTGATGGTTAATTGAAAACCAGAATATGTATAAATGTTTTATTTAATCATTTCTTAACAAAATAAATACTTAGATGTTGCAAAATATAAAATGGTTAAGATTTATTTTTCTTTCCTTTTTGAGGTTTTCCGAACGCTTTTCCTTTGGGTGCTCGCACACCACCTTTGGCGCCTTTGACAGTTTTTCCACCTTTTTTGCCTCCTTTTCCATCTTGCTTTTTGTGGATTCTGCCAGTTTTGATTTCCTTTTGTCTCACGTTAGCATCGTACCTCAATCGCTTAGCTCCTTTTCTCGATACGTCGGTAAGATCGTTTGTGAAATTACTCGCTTTTCTTTTTTGCCCAGCTCGGGGTGCTTGATCGATGGCATCGTTATCGTAAACGGTGCGTATTCTTTTCGGCTTTTTGTTCCGTTTCGATAATCTGGCTTGATAGAGCGCTACCTTTTCCAATTCTGCCTCGGCCCTGTCTTCGGGTGTTTGTTTCGAATTCTTTTTGTTTTTAGTTTTCTTATTCTTCTTTTCCAAAGCTGGCTTTTGTCCATTTAGCGGTTTATCTTTTATGTTTTGTTTTGGTCCAAGTTCTTTTTTAATGGATGGTTTTGAATTGAGAGCTAGTCGTTCTTTTTCAGCTTTTCTTTGTTGCGGAGTTTGGAACCATGGTCGCTCTCTTTCTGCATTTTCTCCGGTCAGTTTTTTCGTTAATTTATTATGCTGATTTTCTGCACGAGCTAACATTCTCTCTGCATATTCTTCTTGTATAATACCCTCTATATAAATATAAATAGAATTAATAACTACTGTTGCAACTATCGTTTTAATTATAAAGAAATTTACCTATTTTGGGATCTAGTTCTTCAAGTTTTTTCTTATACTTTTCAATGATTTCAGGCGGAATAACTCTAGCTTTAACCGGGTTTTTAGCTCTTTTAACAATTTCTTTTACAAGTTTCCTTTCTTTTTCACCGGCAAGGGAAACTGAAACACCCGCTCGACCAGCACGAGCAGTTCTACCCACCTTTAAATAAAAATTATATTAAAAATACATCATTTACAAAACACAAACATAAGCAAAACACGTACCCTATGTATGTAATGTTCTACCGTTGCCGGCATCACGAAATTTATTACAGTTCTCACTCCGCTGATATCGAGACCTCTAGCAGCGACATCAGTAGCGATCAATATATCGGACTGTTGATCTTTAAAAGCTTGTAAAGCAGCAAGACGTTGAGGTTGAGGCAATGCTCCGTGTAATTCGGAGCAACGGACACCGAGCAAACCCAAAAGAAGATGCAAACGATGCGCTTGAGACCGCGTACCGGTGAAAATCATACATTGAGAGCGAAAAGATCGACAGACTAATGCAGCGAGGATGGCTTCCCTTTCACCTTCTCGTCCAACTCGAATCCTTTAATGATTGATTATTAACGAACATTAAACACTAAATTTTCAAAGTAATAATTTTAAAATACTTTGATTTTCACCTAATGAATTCTTGACGTAAATTGAATGCTACTTCTTTGTTAGAATTCACGAATATTTTGACCGGTTTTGTGAGAGATACGGCAGCAAGTTCTTTTACTTCTTCGGTCATTGTAGCGGAAAATAACATTGTTTGTCTTTTAGGAGAACACATCCTAATAATTTCTTTCATTTGGTCGGCAAAATATTCATCCAACATCCTAAAAGTAAAACATATTGTTAAAAAAACGTCCATTAATAATTAAAGGGAACGATTTAAATGCAAATTTAATAAAATTTGTGTGCATTTTGCACGACCATTGAAATGTGTGGTTTTGATTGAAAAAATATTTGTAACAAATAAAACGTGCATTATAAAGGAATGATTATAATGTACGTCATAATGCCAAAAGATTTTTTTCATTGCACACTACAAATACAATGATGCTCAATACGAAATTCTTTAATGCACAAAATATATTATTCTGACGCACAAATAATTTGTTTTAAGACACAATCTATACTTTTCAATGCACAGTTAAATTATACCAACAATAAAATATTAAAAAATACACCTACCGATCAGCTTCATCAAGAATCAGAACTTCTATAGAGAACAAACTAAACGAAGGCGTATTTTTCAAATGGTCAATCAATCTACCGGGCGTCGCAATAACAATATCTGGATTTTTTCGAAGCACCAATTCCTACACATTTACAAACCATTATTTTTCTTTTTTATAACAATATAAGCAATCGATAGGATAAAACTTCGTACTTGAACTTTCAAATCGAGACCGCCGACAGACATTCCGATTTCTATATCAGTAAATTGTGCAAGTTGTCTTGTCACTTGATATACTTGGACACCTAATTCTCTAGTTGGTACCAAGACAACGACTCTCGTCACGGGTGAACCTGAATGTGGTTTGAAAAGCAACCGTTCTAAGGTCGGAAGCATATAAGCGGCAGTTTTACCAGTTCCTGTAGCAGCACATCCGCAAACGTCTTTTCCTGGATTTCAGTAGAATATATTTAAAAAACTTAAGAATAAAGATAAATTTTTATTATTTTAATGAAAAATACCTAATAAAGCGACTGGAATTGTTGCGGCTTGAATCGGGGTTGGATGAACAAAATTCATAGCACTGATGGCTTTTAGTAAGGGACGTGAAAGGTTCATTATGTAGAATGATGCGTTCTCGTCGTAAGGTGGAGCCTCTTCAAAATAATCTGAATCGTACTCAACTAGGGGAGCGTCCAAATTTTCTAATTCCTGTAGCAAATAAAAAAATTATTTAAGGAAAATGATATGTATTTGAAATATAAATGATGTATACTTTGAGTTGTTGTTTTTTCGTCAGCTTTTTCTTTTTGACTTTGATATCATCGTGTTTTAGTTCGTCGTCAGAAATGTGAATATCATCACAACTAGCGTTGTCTAAAATTTTATAATATTATATTAATTTCGTAAAAAAAAAAAAAAATATTATAAATCTATCTCACCTTCACTATGGGAATCGTCTTCATTTTTCACACTAATTTTACTTTCCTCCCTCACTCTTTGAATTTTATCTTCCGTTCTCGTTTTAACTTTACGTTTAACATATTTCGCAAGATCGTTCCAAGTATCCTACAGTAATAATTAGTGTTCAAATGGGAAATGAGAAAATTGATATTCTATTATAAAAACTTACTTTATTATATTCAGCCACAGACGAAATGAATTTGAAATTTGGATTGAAGTCGACTTTTTTCTTGGTTTTCAATTTGGAAGGCTGATACTGAAACATAACAGTTTTTTAATACTATTCGACATGTTTTAGGTTACAAATAAAGAAACACCAACATCCGTTTCAGCATCAGATTCATCAGATGGAGCTTTAGTTTCCCCATCATCTTCAATGGTGCGAATCAAATCAGCATATTTACCCGAACCCATAACTGAAAACTTAACTAATCCTCAACACGCTAAGGTTATGTATTGAAAAATGACATTTGTTGTCAAACGTGAGCAGCACGTGTGCTTCAAATTGATTTCGCGACTGTAACAATCAAAATAACGACCAGTGCGGTTTATTTTTTATTTTCATGCATAACTCTTGATAAAAATAATATTAACCATTTTAGAATATCTATCAAAAAATTTCTTTAATAAAAAAGTATATTTTATTTCTATATCATCATTTTTCATCTATATGAAATAAGTGTTAATGTTTTGTCGGATATGATCATAAATTTACGGTTCTCAAACCTTTACCCAAACAAAACTAGCAAATACGACACTGGCACATAATTACAGTAGTACACACGACCTTACAACACAAAGCATAGAACACAATACGTGAAATATTTCGAAATAATATGATTAAAATATATAATAAATCATTAATTTCATCATTTAGCTATCAATTGTCCTAAAACGTGTCGTGAGTGATATTCTCGGTGTGTGCGCCAATGTCGTATGTGCTAGTGTCATTTGAGCAAGCGTTTGATCACGGAATTTATTGCTGCATTATCATATTATTACATATTCGACTAATTTACTAATTTATTGATAAATTTGATAGTAGAATCATCTTTTTTATCTCATTCATTTCAGATAAAAAATATTATATCAATAAACATATTCTCGAATAATGGACATATCAATATTTTTGAAATACCACATATACGATCAAACGATTGAATCAATCTAAATTTAATTTTGAAATCAATTGAATCCACCATCACTTAAAATATCATATACATAATCTATAAATAAATGACGACCGTTTAAGAATCGCAGAGCATACATTCAATATTTAAATATACACTTCCGTTGATTGAAAGAAAAATTCGAATCGTTGAAATTTCTTAGAATCAGTTAAGCAACTGAAAAAATATAAATGAAATTGAAAAGTATAATATAGTATATCGATCTATTCTCGTCAAAGTATTTTTCAAATACAAAATTAAAAGTTTGCTAATAAGCGTTACCACAAACAGACGGAAATTGGCTATTATAATACATACAGATATAAAAATTAATTATAATATTATATATACATTTCCATTTAAAAGGATTATATATTTTTTATACTGCTTCGGCCCAATTCAACATCTAAAAACAAAATAACTTTATCATCTTATTTATTCAACCCTACTTTTTAGTCCTGGAAATGGTATGAAGCTATATTGTGGTTCTTAACAAAACAGCAAAACTTCCCTAACGATAAGAGGTTAGTATAAAATTTTACGTGAGGTCAAACGTAACTAAAAATACTTTTTTGCAAATGTTTCGTTAATTGTCATTTTTATAGAAAAATATTGGAAATAAAATTTGTAGCTTAGAAAATTTCCTATGAAAAAGGTATCGTAATATTTATTTGTAAGAGTAACTTTTTTTTGGAGATAATTCGATTTACAGAATACCTATTATTTTATGTGCAGTTTTCAACGATACGTAAAGAGCTCAAAAATTGATAAGAAAATATTTTTAATTCGTAAAAAAAAACTTATTAAGAAATAATTGATGTAATTATACTAAATCTAGTTTATGTGATGTTATTATCAGTGCTGAGAAATATCTACTTATAATTTCATATCAATTTGATATCTTTATTCCCCTTCATTCTTAAACTCGTCTCCAACTCTAACTACCTTCATTCCTATCTTCACTATCATCACCATTACCACATAACCGCTTTAATTCCCATCACAAACCCCTTGTCATACATTCAACATTCTTCGCTACAAATCCCCTTGCAGAACAAGGACTGTACAAAAACCAAACACTTTCTTGTAACATGTCCGAACTCAATTCGGTCCATTGTCCTCGCCGAGAAGCGGAGGCGTGTCGTTTTTTTATTGATTCACTCGGTTGCGACACACAAAAACTCAATTTTGACCATCGTCCTGTTTTCGTTTTCGTTTTCCCGTTTCGGCCGTGCTCCCCATGGTGTGTTCGCTGGGGTCAATTGAAGAATTCCAAGTGTGCGACCCATTGATCAATTCACAAGGCACCGCGTCTGCGATTATGTCAGTTACGTGTCCGAAAGTTGCCATCGAAGTCGGCACAATCGGATAACGTGTGACCCGGGCGTTGAGCGAATCGGAAAGGTGCTCAAATACAATCGGGTGATTGATGCTGATTTTGTATGTGCACAATGAGCAGTGATGTAGTGCTAAAAGAAGTAGTGCCGGAATGCTCGATTTTTACACCCCACTCCGCCCCAACGCTAATTATTTTCTAGGTTTTTTTTTAAATAGATAAGTAATCATGATTTTAATTTTAGAAATCAAGATTTGGAGTAATTGTTTAAGAGATGAATGTCCTAGAATCGTGTAAAGTCAAAAAGGTGCCGTAGGCGAAAATTTTTTTTTCCATATGTTTTCCTCAATCGAACTGTATCACCAAAAACTATCAATTTACTTAATTTCTACTAACAGTTTTTTTTTCATTGGTTAATTTATCAATATTTCTACAACAAGCGATTGTAGAAGCAAGGTAAAAATGGCGCCACAGGCGAAAATTTTTCGAAACGTCTTATTGTTCGTCAATCAAACTATATCACTATAAAACTATCAATTTTCTTTAATTTTTTTTAATATTTTTACAAAAACAAATTTATCAATAATGTAAAATCATGCAAAAAAAGGCACCGCAGGCGAAAATTTTTTGCAAAGTTTAATCAATCAAACTGTATCACCATAATACTATCAATTTACTTATTTTCTTTGGTTTATTTTTTAATTTTTTCACATAAAAGTAGCGAGGCGCATTTCGGCTTTTAGAAAAAAAGTTCCGGAACGCCGTTTCGGCCTGTTCCGGCTCCACTACACCACTGGTAATGAGCGGAAGAAAATAGACGGTAATGATGAAAACGAAAGTTTAGAAATCGGCGGTTGAATGAGGCTTTTTCTGTTATTGGAAGATGATTGGTTGATGTGGATAAATGTATTTTTTTTTAGAGGCATATGTCATGTGAAGAATTAGTATGAGTTGCGAATTTTGGATGTGTCATGTCGAAATTAGCGTCGAATTTACACGGCTCGATTTAATGCTTTGAGAAAAAATTTTTGCGAAATGTGTTAAGTGATCAATATTTTGTTGAAAATTCGACATATATGTATACGAACGTTTTAAAATTTAAATGATTATTCTAATAATACCCGGATAAACTTTTTACGTTTTCTCAATTTTTTATACAACAGACGAAAAATTTGGATTTTTTTTAATATCGATCGTTGCATATTTGATTACTTTTAAAATTTGAAAAAAAATAAAATTTCATTTCGTACATATACTTTTAATAATCAGAGCAATAAAGTATTTGATCAATTTTCATAGTTTATATTATACTAAAAATTGAAAAAAATCGAAACAATCAACTCAACTACATACTTTCAATACTCAAAAATATTTGAGTATCTTTTTGTTCATATTAGATTTTTTCTTCTAAGACACCCACCATTTCAGCCATTCGATTCCAACATTTCTAATTTACTATTATACCTTGGAAGTTTATAAACAAATTTTGAATCAAAGTCAATAACGTGTTCCCAATACTCGGATACCCGCATATTTATAAAAAAAAAATCGAAATTAAAAAATAAAAATAAAACTCATCGGAATGTGAATGCTAACGTGACTTTTTTCAGATATTCAAAATCAATGCTGAAATCGAGAGATACACCACAACATGGATATTGTACAATATGCGGGCACAATAATAAGCGCAAGTAGCGTTGATGGATTCATTGTTGAAGCAGGGGCGAATCAGTAATTCCGTTCAATGTCGAGCCCATTCAGAATTCTAACCGACTGTGTGAAATTGATGCCCTTTGTGCCCTAACCTTTTGATATACAATTGAAAAACGCGCCCAAAATTTAACAATTATCCTCTAATGCTTATTTAATATTAGATTTATAAATAAGTGTTACATATTTTTGATTTGTAAATGAAATTAATCGTTAATAATATATGTATATCTAAATTATTATAAATTTTCATTAGCATTGATCAGTTTGTATGTGTCATCCATAATCAATAATCATCTATGTTAAAATTAATGCAAAATTAGATTGATTTAAAAAAAAATGAAGGTGTTGATTTTTGAAAATGTCAAATCATCTGAAATGACAGTAATATCTTTTATTATTATTCAAAAACAAATTATTTGCTTTATGAGGATAATACGGGCGTCCGTCCTTTTAGTCATTCGGGTCACAAAAGGTTAATACATTTTTTCCATGTTAACTAGCCCAAAAAAAATAACGTTTGTCTTAACTAGGTTTTTCTAGTTAAGTACAATTGAAATATACAATCGTTCATCATGTTTTACTTTGATTTTTTTTAAATATATATTGAATTAATATAAATAATCCAATTATACATTCTATATAAAGAAAAGCATTAAATATATATATACTCGCGTTTAGTAAAATCATAAAATTCATTTTCACAAACATTTTACATAAAAGAAAGCCATAAAAATTCTATTATCTTCGATGGATCAACTACGCAAACATAGATTACGTAAAAATAATATATAATCTGCAAACATTTAACATTTGACTCCAATACCGACTATTTCGTTAATTTTCATAATTAAATCGACCCAACATAATAAATATTCAAATTTGTGTATTTATTTTTAAACATTTGCACAATTGTATGGTAAAAAGCCAACAAATTTATAAATATTTAAATAAAATTTATATTTTTATGGTGAATTTTTATTTTTTATCAAAAAAAGCAGTAAATTTTTAAAATTTACTGTAGAAATTGCAAAATTTTATTATAGAAATATATAAAAGAAAATTTCGTAAGGGGAATAATGTTATATAATATGTACTTATAAAATAAATAAAATAATTAATTAAATTATTACGCGCCACAGTTTGGCAAAGTCGTCGCGTGCGTCCCCAGTTATTAGGGCCTGCTCGATTTGGGTCGTAAAAAATCGATCCAAGGCCAAAAGCGTACCTTCCGTACACAAAAAAACACATACATACTCAAAATCGGCGGCCTTGAAACGCCACGATCTGAAGAATCGAAGGTTCAGTGTACCGCAGTGTCAAGGCCGCGCACTGTCGTGTTATGACCGAATTTCGCGCGGGAAACGTCGTTAGATTCGAATTAGGGCGGTTGCGTTCACCAAAAATTCTACACTTTAAATATTCATATAATAAAAAAGTTTCAACACATTTTTATCAATTTAATATATGTGTCATGGTGAAAATGTATTATCATTGAAAGTGAATTTTCACTATAAGAAAAATATACAGAAATAAAAATTGAACTGTCGAAATATTCTTCAACCAGTTTCTGACAACCAAAAAAACTAATCTAACCTTTTTATGATCAGTGAAATTATAATTTCTTCACTGATGATACATTTTCACTATAACATATATACTTTGTACAAAATTCCTCATCTTCTTTTTCATAATAATAATCCGAACTATATTATATTTTATTTGTTGATTCGAATATAACGAAAATCGTTCATTTTCAGGAAAAATAATAGTGCAAATTTTTCAAGAGCACTCAAAATCGGTGATAAATTACATTAGAGTCGCCTTATCAAATATTGAAACATGAAAAATTATCGGCGAAATTTCGAAAGCCTCGATCGCCTTAACCTGAATCAGGATTATTTCAGACGAGAAATCTTTTGGGCAGCAAAACGAAAAGACTTTCATAAGTAATTCATTTCATGTTGTAACTGAAAGGACTTTGGCATCAACAAGCCATAAAGTATGACCGATTTTTTATTTATTTCTCAACTGATTTTCATGCAATGTGTGTAAAATGATTAAAAAATATTATAAATATTTATTATTAATCAAAGTGATATAACACAACTCAATAACACAAGATAACACAATTCCATGAAAATTAATATAATATAATAAATTATATTCATAGGAAAAAAACTGAATGAGTCATAATCTTCCAACGGAAATAATCCACACAATTTTTTGAAATACGACAAACTATAATCTTTATGTTCTAAAAAAAAATGCAATTCGAATGATAATAATAAAAATTCTGAAATTATCAACGACACAATGTAAAACTCGTTTCACTTTTTAATATTTTCTGAATTACCCAACGATCATGTTTTAAAGAGACACGCAAAAATTGAGAAATGTGAATATCTGTACTTTTCAATTTAAATATCGAACTGGTCCGCGCTGAGACTTTCTTTATGCTTGTCGTTGCGCAATTTCATTCAGAGTATGGTGCTTATGCGTTTTTTCGTTAAATCGTTAATTAACGGCGTTGCGTGGCGTGCACTTGTCGCCTTTTATGGCCAAATTTGTCGCGCGTCTCTTTCGATATCTAAACAGTCGATATGAATATTTTTTGGTTCACTCGATGAAATGGAAAGTTCAGTTGTCGTGTATGTAAGCAGTTTCATTTTGTACTGCGAAATTGTATATGTATGGCTAACTATGTTCCATTTAAGGTGACCTTTTTTTTTCAAAATCAAAACCGAGAACCTTTAAAAAAAGGAATCATGAGTATCCATGGTTGGTGAAAAAAAAAAAACGTAAACTGATAACGATGTTCATAAGATGTATTTATTTTGTAAAATAATGTCTAATAAAAATAACAAATATATTATCCAAAACCAGTATGAATGGTCACCTTAATTATAATATGTCACATTTTAACAATCGGAATTTCCTAATAGATTATTCAAGATCATTTTACAACTGAAACTTATATCCAACCGACAGTTTTACTTATTTATTTATGATCTCAATAAATTGCGACGCTAATTATCGATATACATCATATAAATTGTACAAACCCATATAACGCACGATAAAATATCGATCGTCAAAAACTCTATACGTCGGACCGGTGTCATCGAAATCGCAAAATATGCTATAAACACTCAAAAATGGAGATAAAAAATTAGCAAAAATAGCGAATTGTCATATTCCATTTTTATATTTGCGTATTTTTAACATTTTATTTCATAATTTTCGTTTTTTAAACCTCATTTGACATTTGAGTGTTTCTCAAGTTCGCCAATAGGTGTCGCGACGCGGCGTCTCAATGGCGTTGTTCTTGAAAAATTTCGCTCGCGATTAGTTCCGATCGAAATTCGCACGTGATTTTTTGCGTCACTCGTGTGTGATACATATGAAAATCGGCTCGTGAGTATCTCTTTTTATTTTCCGGCATTATCGCTTCAATATCTTATCGATGGGTGGAAATTTTGATACGAGATTGTGTAGCAAGTTCGCGAGAACTCGTCTGATTGCGAGTGCCAATGGGATTTTGCAAATTCGAAATGATTCACAAATTCGCGATAAATCGAATTTTCGATGAGTCGAATTATTTTTATAGTTGAATCTAAATTTTTCTATGCGGGAGATCCAGATGTTTGCCTTGAAAATATTTTTGAATAGTGTGCGTAGTTCTTCCGTATTTGTGGTTTGCCTTTTGATATAATATGAATTAATTTTTATAAATTATAAAAATTTAGATAAATATATTTTATATGAAGTGATGGTTGATTAATATATGTGCCATGATGGACGCGTTAGAAATAGATATTTACAATACGAATGCTCGAGTCGATTCATCTTTGAAATATCTGAAACGCATAAAATTCCGAAAGCGAATACGAATCTGTAAACTGTAATGATTTAAATATAGAACTCGTATTACATTAACGCAGCTTAAACTGAATATACTAATATATATGAGAAAATCGAACCGCAAATCTTCAACAACAAGTGACTTTTCTAAATGAGAATTATCCAGTTGTTTAGTAATATATTTTTTTATATAATCAAAAAAAGTAACGGTTGTGAATGTACATGTACATGTCTAATGAATGATTGATGAACAAATATATGATCCCTATTATCAATTTTTTTCCCAATAGGGCTTTCTCTCTTTTCGCTTTCTCTAACTTTTCAAACACGAATTCGATTACTTTTGATATTAACGTAATTATATTTTTCAACATAATATCGATATCTGATTGAGATTTTTTTTTACAATTCTATAGAATCGAAAAATTTACGTTTTTTATTACGTTTGCAACTCATTGTGTGAGTAATTTGAACAGATTTGGATGGAAAATATTTTAAGCAATCTTTGTTAGTCACTCGATACGAACAATGTCCCCTGCGTTGTTGATGACTGAATCGTATTTCTGAAGACTTTTCCCATATGAAAAATTAGAATATTATCATCATTCAACATTTTATTGATCAAAACCGCACACAAAAAACTAATACGTATACATTTTCGAATCGTACACGATGATATTTTGGCCATCAGATCGTACGAATCGACCAGCAGCCCTTTTAACGAAATCGACGACTTCAGGAAGTCGTCAATCATCGGCCTCTTCTGTAACAATTTGTAAACGTTTCTCGTGCACGAAAGAAAAAGGTATTTCCGGGTATGTGTTCGGGAAAAATCTTTGTGTTTATCGGTATTCTTTTAATTTTCGGATACGTTGTTTTAGTTTTGTATCTGTTTTTATAATAATAACCGAATTTCGAAGAAAATTTATATCGATCATTTTTGATAGATTGATTTGCTAAAAAGTTCTGTTTATAAGATCTATATTTAAATAGAAAATCATGTTATTTTCACAAGTCAAAAATGCACATGAACGAAATGTGCGACGCGACGGATATTTTTTGCGCAAGACGTCTTCAGACTTTTACACCAGATTTTCTGGTTTTCAGACGATTTATCGTATCTACTTTGACTTCCTTTGACATGTAGATAAACCTGAATGTCGATGGTACAATTTTTGGACTGTCCCAAAAACTGGATCTCGGACTTAAATGGAATTATGAACTGAAGCACGTGTGCAATGCTTGTGTCGAATTATTCGTAAGTTTTTCGTGTTATATTCGAGTTTATGTAATTGTTTATTTCGATATTGAAAATATATCCATATTATTTTGCTGAAATAAAATGGATTAATATTTTAAATTATTGTGAAAGAATGGAGAAAATTGGTCGCACATTATTGAATTATTATTGCCATCTATATATAACAATAAAGTTAATTTTTGAAACCCATAAAACTAATTTGATGTTTTTTCCAACGAATTTCGCAAATTGTAAAATTAACTCCAACTGAAATCATAATTTTACAACAAAAAATTATAAATAGAATTATATTTAAAAAATATATATGAAAATTCAGAAAAGGCTGGTATTCATTTGGTAAGTAACCGATTCATATTACGAGTCAATAAATTAAATGAACTGTCTGTTATATTAAAATTAATAGTAAATATTATAAACATTCAACATGTATTAACATTGTTATTAAATTAAACATTCGATAAATTATGTCACAATTAATCTATACTTCTAGAGAAAGTGTATTTTACATGATTGAAATATATATATATACAAATATTCACTCAGCTAATGAATGTATATTTAACAATAAGCTTTACATAATCGTTGTTCATTATCAGTGGATTTTGTATTCGTTCTTTCTTTTTCAAACAAAAGTTCTAGACATTTGCATATAAAACATATTGCCACTAAAAATATATATATTTTAACCATTTTAAAAATATAATATTATATAATAAATTACAAATATACCACCAAAGTACAAAAGATTACCCAAATACACCATGAAATAATAATAATTGAAAAAAAAATAATGACCACCAGTTCTTAACTGATCAATTTTATAAATAGTAACTGACCACAGTTTCCTTTAAAAAAACACATACAAAAACGCACTCTATCCTCAAATTTACAACGACGACATAATGAAAAGACATCGCACTTCAACAATCTTCATTATCCTGATTAAAAATATAACATAATATGAACGAGAACAATAAATTGTGGAGTCAGAAAGCTGAAATGCGTGCTTTTTATTAATTAACACAGTTCTAACGGCCAGAAGCACGTATTGTGCTTGCGAAACGTTTCATTAACCGAAGACACACTTTTTCCATCATCAGCTGAATAAATCGTCGAAATTACCAATTTGGAAATACCAAAAAGTCTGTAAATATAGTACATCGAATGTGCTTCAGAAATGTGCTCTTTTAAAAAAAAAAAAAACGTTTCGTCAAATTTTAAATATAATAGAATTTTCTTTAGAAAATTATCAATTGGTATCAAGTATTTTTATTTATTAAATAATATTTATTAATCAAGATTTATTGAAAATTTCAAAAGTGTATTGAAATACGATCGTGAGTTGTTTGGATGCGGAATTCGATAGCTTCTCGATGATTCATTAGGAAAATTCATCATTCGGGAAAATTTATAGAAATATTTGTCTTGAGCATTGATAATATAATAATATAGCGAAACTGCAAAATATAATCATTATATTTCAGTTTTTGAATCATAAGAAGTTGATATTTCGCTTCTTATCGGTGAATTTTTAAGTGAAAATCTTAACGTAAGTATAATAATTAAAATAAATAAAGTAAAAAAATAAATCTGATTAATATATTAAATAAAGAAAATCGTTCGAATGTCACAATATAATTTTCTGCAAATCGAATAAAATTTGATTTCACACAAACTCTTGTTTGGATTAGTAAAAAATACTAGTTATTTTCAATTTGTATTACTTAGTTTATGACACATTAGAAAATATAAGATACTGAGAATATTAAAAAAAAAAATTACAAAAGATAAGATACAAGAAGAATTTGTTTAACTATAGTGCGATCATATGTTTGTTATTTTTTTGTACGCAATAAAGTATAGAAATGCAGAGTTATCGTAATATAGTAAAAAATTATTACGTATATATTATATTATTCAGAATAATATAATGTATTTCGATATAAAAAACCTTATACTTTCATTGATAATTTTGAACATTTTCACTATGACTTTATATTGAACTATAATATAAGACTCATTGTCAGTCGAGTAATATTTATATGTGTTAAATATATTTATAACAATCATCCACACGATACACTAAATTAAGCAATATTGTATTATTTAAAAACCTATGACGATTACAGACTTTTCATCTACGAAACGTATAATATTATCGAAGTTCAATGATAGGGCACGTTGGGTCCGACATATTTTATTGACCTGGATTTTTTCAATGAAAAATTACTGATTTTCAATGTATAACTTAGTAAACACAAAACGTAATGATAAAGATTATGAAACGAGTTTCGTAAACGAGCAAACAAAGCTGACTCAGCTCGGTGTTAAGTGCTCCCAAATCGGACGGGCCTTTTTCGTTGACAATCGTTAAAAACGCGCGTAAAAAATTTGAAATTAAGTGAAAAAAAAGTGTCGTATCATAAACGCTTTTTTCGCTCGAAAAAATCCGTTGAGAAACGCGGATTTTTTGTGTAAGGAATTTTTTTTAAATATGTTTCGGGTTGTTTTGGTGGAGTGCATGATTTTTACTTTTCGTATGCACATTTCTGAAAGGTTAATACATCTGATGTTATTTGTAACAATTATTATGAACTTGGAAGTAGTTATTTGATCGAAAATGTAATTATTTAAGTATATTTCGTTTTTGTTCCGTATTTATTTAATGGCTAGTATATAGGCCCGATGTTAATAGCATCGGCTATGGTTTTGTTAAGAAACGGAAAACGATAAAATGCGAAAACCCGACTGTGTGAACTCTAAATGTGTACCCGATTTGAATGTTTAATATTTAATTAATAAAACCAGTTCATTTGTTCATCATCATCATCGAAAAAAAGAAAAACAAAAAAAAGTCGCGAGCGTCATCGACACACACAGAAATCCGCTATTATATATAGGGGATAATTTATCTAAATTAGATTTAAATATAATATAAATTGATGTGATCTAAAAAAAAAGACTGATAGATCGATCGATCGACTTTAAAATGATAAAAATTAATATTTGAAATCATCAGTTGATATTGTGCATTTTGGCCCTATGCTCTTTAAGTAGTTTGAGTAATATAATATTTTGAGGAAAGAAAGTTGGATTTTCGAACAAGCCTACCTAGCAAATATTATTGCGGCGAAATTCTCCGTAGGGCGGCAAAATGTAATAACACGTCAAAATACTCACTTCCAAACTAGTAAAGCTCCTATGAAAACTCCTAAGACAAGCAGAATGGAACATAACGCGATCACGGCTGAAGTCTGGAAGTTGGGGTTGCTGTGGTACGATGCATCTATTGTCTGTAACGAAATGAAAAAAGTACATTAATAAATCATCAAAAACAAAAAATTGTATCAACAGTTGAGGTAGTGGGTTAATTAAAACGACGCAGGAAGGCAATGTCCATCAACGGCAAACAAAACTCTGCTTTGAGATCCGAACGCAAAGTGATTAGCTCAAAGGGCGACCGAACAAGGGTCGACTCACATGTGTATAGCCTTTGGGAAGGTGTTAAGAAGTCACCAGGACGGCGGAAGCTTTGCTACAGGATGGATAGGAAAGCTCGTCGTTCGGGATGTGTATCGTGATTTGATCGATGAAGAATTGTTTTCGTATTATGTTGAAATTGTGTGTATTATGATTGGAATGTTGCGAAGGATTGTTATTATATAATAGATGAATCATCATTGGCAGCCTATAGTTATCCACTGCAGGACAAGGCGTATCCCAAGTCGTATTTCGGTAAGGGGCATGTACCAAAAGAGCCAGTCTGCCCATGCCGGCGAAGGAGGCTCTCAGACCAACAATACGCGTGTCTATGTGCTAGGCTTTGTGGTCGCTGTCTTCTGAATAGATTGCAATGCCACCAGCGGGACAGACGAGTTAAAGACCTAGCAAACTGCGCCTTCACTGACCACTTTGCGATCTTGATGACCACCAGTTTGCCAGACGAAGCGAGATCGTTGGTTCTACATGGTTCAGGTTTCAGTAGAACACACGTCATAGGCCTTCTTCATTACCAAAAAGAAGTTTTGAGTTATCTAAATGAACATGCAATACAATCTCAGTTTGATTTGATGAATGAAATTGCAAAATATTGGAGGAGAGAGTTGTTGAAAATAATGAAGATTGTAGAAGTCTTTGAAAATTGTTTTTGATCGGTTCGTTGAGATTTTTTAAATCCAACTTGAAATGTCATAAAATATGACTTTTAAATTTTCTATAGACAGATTTCATAAAAAAAATAATATTATTTGATATAAATTCAACAACAGATGCTAATATAATTTTGAAGAAAAAAAAATATAAAAAACCGACAGATACAACAAAAGATTTCACCCATCGATACACTTCAATTTCCGACACTAAACACATTAATTACGAACCACAAAAGCACCACATTATCATGTCAATAAATGGAAACAACCATTCATTTCTGACACACTCCGCCAACGGATTAGACAACTACATCCATCCCGTTTCGCCGCGCTCATCTTGTAGTCCTTATTTGTCCTCTCGACTCAGGTACAACTACTATATACGAGCCAGTGTGCAAATATTGCCGTTGTTGTCGGAACGGATTAGAAACGGACATGTTTTAATTAGGTTTTGCGCATACGTATGGATTTTGAATTAAAACCGAACAACGACAACTGGAGCTAGTCCAAAACAACGGGATTACAGTCGCGTTCGGGTGGGATAATGCATTTTTTTTAAACATTCCAAATGAATTTTGATTAAATCTTTATAGCTGAACATAAGTTGGGAAATACATGTTAATATATGTATGCGAACCCCTAAATTCGGGTTGCGCATTGCGAAATACGCGTGTGTACTAATTGAATGCTAATATACGCGGAGAGCCTCTAAACAAACGTACGACTAAATTAGTTCCATCCCTTATCCTGTATTTATTCGAACCGGATAGCTGGGATGAGGATGTACAGGAACGGGGCACACGACCTGATTAATAAACGGCCTAAACTGTACCCTAATTGCACCCCCTGGATGAGAAGGGGATGAAAGGAGTCGGACACGATTGATGACACATCGAAGAATCAAAGCGTTGTGAGAGTAACGAGACTGTGAAGGATCCGTGTGTTTTTTGTTGATATTTAGAATGAGTCATCATATCAGTCTACAATTTTAAATCAATGCTTATATAATATCAGTCTTAAATTTTAAGTATAGTAATAAAATGTTATTGAAAATGAAATTTTATAGAGTTTTAATATAAATTGTATCTTAATATACATCAAAGTTATAACCATTCTAATTGTAAGTGTATAAATTTCGTTGGGACACTTTATATGGAGACTTAAAATTTTTACACAATGAAGTTAATAATGTTATTTAATTTCGTCGGAAAGCAATTCAATTGACAATCGAAAAGCATCAGGATTGATCGAACTTATAAAAGTAACTATGGGTCAGACTCCTTCGGTTATGTCTTGGGATGGGTCCGCCGGAGTTTCGGGGCAAAGTTTTGATGGTTTCCCGGGCAAAGCAGGACCTGTGGTCTGGAGCAGGCGTCAATGGCAAACTTGGCAAAGTTCATCGCGGTCTTCTCTCATCAAATCGCCGACCGAGCCTGGCCCGGGCCTGAAAGTTAATGCTGAAAGCTTTGCGGCGATGCGCTGTTTCCGACTACGTTCAACGCAGCTATTGGAAATTGCCGAGCACAACAATTAAAAGCGTACATTAGAATTTCCATGTAACGAGACGGCTCGTTTGTACGCAAGACGAACCGGTAACTCGGATTGACCGAACGAATCCGGTCATCTCGAGTTACCGGCTTCCATTATCGCCCATTACTCAAAAGACCTACGAGGCATCTGCCGCCGCCGTTACATTTATTATTCAATGGCCGTTGCCCGTTATTTATCGCTGAAAAATGGAAAAAAAATACCGCCGCGCGGGTATGTGTTAAACGTTAAATATTGTATTATGTTCGAGAGTTATGCGGGGCGTGCGGCGATCTCTTTATTTCGATTCGTAATCGTCGAAACGCAACAAAAAAATTACATAATCGATAATTTCGTAATGATCGAAAAATGCCCTTTGGGCTGTTTTCGAGCACGGCTCATGAAGGCGATTTTTCGTGTGTGTTTGTGGTTGTGTGTGCTTGTTATGCAAAATGGATACGTTTGAAATCGGAGTGATATTTCCGAATGCTATTTTCGTTTTGAGACATCGATCAATATTGTAGATTCTTTTTGATGTTTTATCAAAAATTGAAAGTAACTCTGGAGTGAACTGTTTATTTATTAATATATAATACTATGTCTTAGTCTATATGTATTTCAGTCCATTTATATTTGGACACACGTGACACACACTCATTTTTAGATTTGGGTTAGGTTAGGTTATATCGGATATACATCGATTATTAATAATATATATGATCTGCGACATCTATAAATGGATTAGATGAAATTATTGATTTTTAAAAATATTCTTTATATAAAAAAAATAATTGAAACAGATCATAATAATGATATTTAACTCATAAAAACCATATATACCCAATCTGAAAATATACATATTATATTAACAAATTGAACATCCCTGTCCGGCGCGTTTATCGCCCATTTTACTATTGAAACGTCTCTTTCTAACGTTTCACCTATTACTAGTATGCTAAGAGCGAGACAGGAAAGGTACATCAAACGGGGCCGGCTCGTAAATTAAATTTCACGATATTTTCGATTTACAAATTGCCGGCCAACGGATTGAGTCATCATCGAAGGCCGATTTATGGCGCAAAATTACCTAGCCGCCGTCCGGTCACGACAACACTTTCCTGACCACACTGTTGCTCGTCGATACACAACCTTTTTCTAGAAAAATATTCTATTTGATGACTACAATTAATATTTTAATTCATGTTAATTTTAAGATGATTTTCATATATCAATTATTACTATGATAAGACATAGTTTTTTGGGCGCATATTTTAAAGATGTACGCAACAAAACGGTTTAGCATCTCTGCTAGGATGTTCCACCGCGGTGTAGTACATACACAATAATACGCTACGGCCATAATGATACAATACGTATACAAGATGCAATAAAATTACCTATTCCCGACGATAAATCAACGCTTCGATCGGTCCGAGATGCTAGTTTTCAGCGCGCGATGATTGCGCTTCGCAACATTTCGAAACTCCACGAAATGTTTATATTCAGCCGCAATTACAATATAAAACGATATTATCCCGGCGGAATGTCGTTATAACAGTGCGTCATTAAAAAGTGCATCGGCTTTCATGCGTTGCATTGTTGCACCGCGGAATAACGAGACAGCTCGCCCCCATTGTTGTGTCAACATCGAACGCACGAAAACAAATACTGCACCGAGTGGATAATGCTCGTTTCTCAAATGGCTTAGGTCATCGGGTGCAAAAGTGCATCGAAATTGCATAAGGGATTGGATATCTGAGGTCTGTGGAACGCGTGTTGTCGAAGAGTCAACAAATAATTGGTAGAATCGTTTCTTAGAATCGGTCGTTATGAATCTGTGTATTATAAATACATTCAATCTTTTATTTTCACGTTCTTAAAATTACAGTATAAAGAACCATTTAAAAATTTATGGTGACCATATAAAAATTAGAGATAGGTCCCATCAGTATATTTAGAAAGAAATTCCATCTAAATATATTAATATGAAAAATTTTCTAATACTCTATATACATAAAAATTTCATCATATGAAAAATTAAAAAACATAGGGTTTTTATTTAATAATTATATGTACTTAATTGCAAACTGGTGTGCTCCGGATTTTACCATTTTGGTATAAAAATACTTTTTATATTTATATCGTATCAAAGTAAAAAAATAATAGGTTATTTTTCAATAAATCGTAAAATGAGTTCTGGGTGTATTTGAAAATATATTATTTCAATTTTTAATCCAAATAAATATAATGCAATTAAGCTGTCTTCACCGAACAAAACAATTTCCATAAAACAGATTCACTACGAAATATTACTATGCGATTTACGACACTCGAGTGTTGTAAAATATATATATATTTAAAAAAAAAAGACAAGAACAATAAGAGTGTCGTTGTGTGGCGCGCTTGTTTACGGCACACCCTGTACATTGTAAATTTAAATTAGCGCACGCCGCGCCGGTTTTATCCTTATTTATTTATCATTCTACGGCAACTTTGCTCGTTTCACATATATACCGTATACAGGATAATACTTGCAGGATACACGCGGCGAATAATAATTTTTCGCGGGACATTACGCTCCTCGCCGAATTATTGCGACCGCCTCTAGGACGTTTGTTTCTGCGCCACCCTGTATACAGCGCGTGAAGTATTGCCCTTTCGTTTCGGTTGCCGTACAATTTCTATATTGTTCCGAATTAATTTTATTTATAAGTTGATAAATAAATAATATGTGAAAAAAAAATCGATTGAATATATAATATTTGTCGGTTACAAATGGATTGAGATGGATTTTATATTTAAATATAATATAAAAGTGATCGAATTTTGCGTTTAGTTATTGCCAAATTTTATTTTAAGAACATATTTTTGAAAATATCTTGGATTTTTTTAAGCAAAAAATATCTATATAACGATTCCAATTCAGATATACAAAATGAAAAATTTCTCAGTAACTTCATAAAATATATAAGCCAGAACCGCATATTTGTAAAAATTGAATTTTTCGAGCATCCACTCGGTTTTTTTTCGTACTTTTATTCCACCGAAACGAAATTTGAAATTCGCGCGGATTTCTAGACTTTACGTTCGACGAAGCGGTGAGCGAAAAAAAAGAAAATATGGCCGAGAAAAAAAAAAAACTCTTTCGCCCCTCGAGCGTCGACGAGGTGACGAGTCAAAAAGAAAAGACCCGAGGAGAAGAATACGAAAAAAGCGCGCCAAAAAAAAAAATCCCATATAAATATTATATTATATATAGAACGAAGTGATTCAGATTGCTCGCTAAGAAAATTCGCATTTCTCACCCGGAACGATGATGACATTTCGCCGGGAATATATTTTTTCTTCCAGGCCTTATTCCCAGGACGGAGTTGTCAAATTTTAAGCCGATATTGGCTCGTACGAAAATCTTCCGCTCCCACTCGCTTTCGTTTTCTCTTTATTATTTTCTGCATTATATATAAAAGTATAATGTGTACTCTTTCGCGAATTCCCTTTTAAATGGGACAGGTGCGCCGGTTTCGAACGTCTCGGATAAAATAAAAGGGAATCTCTTTACATTGTCGTTTCGAAATGTTAAGTTTCGTATTATATTAAACGGGGATGGTTTGCGATGAATTTCGAAAATGTTATAAGTCGGATCGGGAGAGTTGAATGGACGAAAATGACGAGATTACCCTTCGTGAGGGTTGTATTTGTGAGTGTTTGCTTTTCCGTTTCCGATCCTAATATTACGAATCGTTGTGTGTTTCAAGATATAATTATGACCGAAGTTGAGTCAAATTTTGTATTAAAAAAATTAAATAAATAAAAATATATGTAGTGTAATATTAATAGGGGTTTGGAGGGTTTAGAAGATGCAACCAATCGAGCATCGAAAGGGTTTAACCCTTCGGTTGTTGGTCTCGTTGGGAGTTGATATTCCCGTCGCGTCCGTAAAGCAATTTTTCCATCAATTTTCGACTTCATTATTCCTTTTACCTCGTCCATATTTGATTCGAACGCGGAAAAGCGGATTTAAACGAATCCACCCTCGCAACTTAAGCCTGCAAATATTTTAATGTCCTCAAATTGAACTCCTACGAGACTTGACATTCGATTTTTTTATACATTAAATAATAAGAAAAGAGATCAATCTTATTTTCGCAAATTATATAAAGAAGCGTTATAATAATTACCAGTTTTATCAATAGGAAAGTCATTTCGAAGACAGTTTTCCAATTAAGTATGAAATCGAAAATATACGACGACACAGAGCATAAAGCCTGCGCGTGCTTAGCGTCGATAAGCCGAATTTTTCGTTCGGAAAAGTTCGGAAAAACAACGACAATCTCTCCGCCGATTCCCATACAACGAATATATATCGACCGATTATTTCCCGGATGGGAAATCGGCTTAATTGGAACGGGAAAGCCGGACCGTCGATTTTCCGGCTTTTCAATCCTCCGAAACGGCTTTTCCGGTTGTCGCGAGGTGTAATAACGCGGGAAATTTAAATGAACGACGTTAATTTTAACGGTAAATCGGTTGTTGTGTATTATTTTCGGTTTTGTATTTAATAAAGGTATTATTTTGGATTCCACCCATAGGAATATGTAAAATATGAAAAAAAAATCAATTGGAAGATAAATTAATAGGTGATTTGAATGCGTATTCTTATCATTATATTGAATTCGTGTTATATTGATTTAAAGCTTAAATTTTTCAATATTCAAAATTGTGATAGTATTTTCTTTTAATATTTTATAATAAAAATGATTTTTAAGTATTTTTAAAATTAATATTTTTCAATAAACGTAACATTATAATCAAAATGCGTCATCAACATTGACACTATTTCAGCTGTATTCTAACTGCTCAAAGAATCCACTTAAAAAGCGTCAACTCTCAACGACACATCGACAAATTTGAAAGAAAACTCTGATTAGATTTCTGAATATATATTCGAGAATTTAACCGGATTCAGATAGAGGGGAAAAGTCGAACCGTAGCCGATACCGTTTATCTTCGGGTCGTATTAATTTTATCCGTTTCCAGAGCAAGAGAGAGGGTTTGCCGCCCACCATCGCTCTCAAATGATTTTCTAATAAGGCTAAGTGCTCCGGCGGGTAAGGCTAAGACCCAGATAATAACTTTCAGAAGATTGTGTACTTGGATTGTGTCTATATTTGTATGTTTGTGACGCTTTTCTTTCTGTGTGCGAACACATAGATGTTTCTATGGAAACTGAGGATTGCATTCGGAAAGATTTGACTTTTTTATGAATACTTTAATAGGATTAGTTTGATCGATTACATGCTATTGGAACAATACATTGAATTTCATATCGTAATTAATATCAGTTTGATATTCGAATATTTCGGTATAGAAATTGTAATTAAATTGCATGTAAATATTTGTTCAAATAAATATTCGTTTCATTATGAAACATATTCAATTTCATATATATTATAATATTTGATACTATTAAAATTTTTTATGCATATAATTGTTCTCGAATATCCCTCCAATTAATTCGAGATTGCTTTCCGAGAAACGTGATACGGCCATTTAATATCAATTATTATTTTTTTCATGCGACGACGAGGACGACACACTAATTGCTCTCTAGAAGTAGAACGTTGGTAAAAAAACACACAATGCGAATAAAATATATGTGTAACGGGAATATTATTTTTAAAACAGAGGTCCTTAACCTTTCCGACTTTGTAGCCACTTTGAAAAATGAGAAATTTCGGTATATTTATAAAGTCAATTTCGAAATTATATTCGGTCATTAATCAGAAAGTATTGGATGTTATTCTGAATCAAATATTCATAATAATATAATATACGATGTAAGAAATGAAGTATGCCGAATAATCGAAATTGTTATTAATGGCTGTAGGCTCGGATGATCGATAGTTAGTCTGGTGCGAATTGATTGATAGGAAAACTTGCGGAAAATTTTCGGCTTCATTTAGCGGAAAATTTTGCGCGACAAAGTTCGATATGCGGATTATACCTCGGGATTATTGCCTACACTTACATAACATATACATATTACATTAAAAAAAAAAAACAATTTCTTCAATCGAACATAAAACACATAAAGCCATTTTCTCATCGAAACGCACACCGGTTCGCATTCCGATTGTCGACGCGGACAATCGTCATCGAAAACAATGCCCACCGATCATAAACATTTCTGCGCACATTACACACGAATACATCGGATATATGTCGTCGTATATGTTCGGCATCGGATAGCGATCGCCAATAAATATGGGACGTGCGCGAGCGTCGATCCTCGCGCAACAATGGCAGATCTCGTATCGGATTTGCATACAATAATTCAAGCCCGATGGGCGGACTGCCATCGGGGTGTGGTCCGAAGACCGGTTCCGAGGAACCGAAAGCTGAATTTTGTTAAGGATCGGTTTGTTTGGGTGGAGGATGTGTCGGTTTTGAGGCCGAAGTAGATGTTGTGGAGTTTTTCACTCGGATGGTCTAGTTAGTTTAGTTTGTATAGTTGGAAAAGTTCTTTTGTATTGGGTTGTTATGTATTTGAGAAATCGTTTTAAATTATTAAAATCGATGTAAGAGGAACTTTCACAAGCACTCTACCCAGATTTTTACCTAAAAATTACAGCCTTCAAAAAATATATCACATTTAAATATTAATAACAAGACCTATACAATTCCTGGGTCCATCTCCAAACGGCAAATAGCCATAGGATGTCGTTTTTCGATTTCTTCCTTATCAAACCTTTCCGGCACGAATTTATCAGGATCCGGATAATATTCAGAATTCCGATGAATATAATAGATCATTCTAGCATCCAGGATCAAATCCGAACCGGGAACTTCGTACGTCTTATTACAGACTCTTGTCAACATAGGCAAAGGAGGATATATCCTCATACCTTCCAGGACTACCGTTTCCAAACGGGTCATCTCTGAAACGGCATCGAAGGATAGTTCACCATTGTGCCGATCCAGAACCGATACTATCTCGTGGTAGACCTTTTCCTGGACTTTCCAATTATAAGCGAGTTCGTGTAGAACGAATTCGCAAAGGGAAGATGTGGTTTCGAAGACGAGAGGAACGTGAGGGCTTATCCCGTTATAAATTCGTCGTTTATGGAATTCTGATTTTTGTTTTGTCAATACTAAGAAACGAAAATGACGAGTGTGTGTAATTTATTAACGATTAAAACAAACTGAATAAAACTCGATTGATATTATTAAATATATAGTGAAATTGTCAATATAAACAATGAAAATTAATAATCAAATTTTATTATTTGTTTAATCGAATTTTTATATTAATATATCGGATTGACTACCGCTTTTAGAAATGTGTTTTTTTTATCCATTTGTAATATCAAATAGTAAATTGACTTTGCGTGGACTGCTGTAGCTTTTCGTTTCGGAATTTGAGACAATTTTTTTTTTTCGGAAAAAGATTTACTTTTATTCATAAGAGTAATATTAGCCGACACTCACGAAAACCGAAAAGAAAATCAGGAAAATTCCCCCCGATCATATAAGTCGTCCCGCAGGAACTCATCGATAGTACTTACGATTTACACACACCTATACCCATTTTTGCGCACACGTACACAATAAAGAACGGCAGATACGAACCCTCTGAGGACCTCTAAATATGGATTGCGTCCTGTGTAATACTTTCGAGGATACCAGAAAAAGAAAATAAGTAAATATGAAGGATATGAGGAAAACGCGGTCCTGATAATAAAGAACACGAGAGTGCGTCCTGTAAGTGACACGTTTAATATTTCACCGGCATATTAAGGCTTGATGAATACAAAATAATGGGCTTATTTACATTTAATTAAACCGTAAATGATACACAGAGCACAAAGGGGCTTGCGATATTATTTTAGGCCCTGCGCAAGATATTTCCAGTATTAATTCAGCCGCAAAGTCAATTAATTATCATAATTAATATAGCCGAAAGCCAAACAACAATAACGTCTTAGCGAAGATGCATCAATTGTTTACAGAAAAGGTGTTAAATGATGGTAAGTGGAGTTTTTTTATTATTAAAAAAATATATGTTAAGCGATACGAGTTTTGAATAATTTTTTGTTTAATCGAAAATTAATTCATGACACTTTCGATTGTGGTAAATTTAACAGTGTGCAGTATTATTTTAATAAATTGTTTTCCATTTAATTACGAAAACGTCAAAAAAATTAATAACGTATCGAATCAACTTTTTCTTAACAAAGATTAAAGTAACGATTAAAAAATTGCTCAACCAATTGAATTCACAGATTCGACCCATAAAAATTTCATCGACAACAATGAAACGAACTGACATCGATCCGTTACCATTTCTATATCGAATTCGAAGTAAAAACTTCATATATATACACTGCACATAGAAAAATATTACTTTCGACATATCCGTATATGCGTTCCGCTGCACTGAAACTGATGCGATATAAATAGAATAAAGGACATCGAGACACACGAAGACAGATCTCCTGCAGTGATACATTATATAGAGGACATCCCGAAAGAGATGGTCCCGACGTCGTAAAAGATAAAGCGTCCTCTTATCTAGAAAGGATTCGTATGCTAAGGATTCGATAGGACGTGGACGTCTCTTCCCTTTTTTAATAATGAAATCGTACTTTTTACCGTATTTTTTCTTCTTTGGCCTCTTTCTAAACACGTACGAAAATGGCAATTTCTTTTATTGTTCTGGTTCAGTAATGCTTTCGGCCTTAATGCTTTATCGTAATCTTTCGCGCGCGCGACCGTTACGAAATACGGTTAACCCTGTCGCAATGAATCAGGGTTAATATTCATTGAGACAGGCTAAAACCTCTATTTTCTCGTTGCTGTTTTATCTCATATCGTATTATGATAAAACATTCTTGCAATGTATGTCGGATGAAGAATGTGCGTTTGTTTGACTACGGTAGGCCCTTGAAAGTGCACGTCGAATAATAAGAGTATAATAGAAGTAAAATTGAACGAGAAAATTTGATATAAAACCATCGAAATACATATAAAATTTGACTAGAATATTTTTCTTATAAATAAAATATGAATAGCATATATTCATATATCTGTGAGCTAAACAGCAAAGTGATTAGGGAAAGTCTCTCGAGACTAAATGTTGAAATAATTTCATAATAAATAATCTCAGTCTATCATATTATATGATAGACTGAAATTATTACAACGCTGATTGTTATAGCAATTTGTTGACCGTATCATATATCAATTCACTTCAGTAATCAATGGGAATCGAAATGTTCTACAAATACTAAGATATCGATGTCTTTCTTTACAGCTATTTGAAAGAAAATTATTCCAGTTAGATTGAATATTGAAATTTCATATCATATTTCAAAAAGTCGCAAAATAGGCACAAATTCAATTTGCGAACGGTCCAATGATAAAACGAAAGCTTCTGCGATAAATTCAAATCGCAACACAAAGAAGCCCGGAACGGACGAAAAATCTTGGCCCTTTGCGGTCGTAAAACTGTGGCGCGCGATAAAGTTTACGCGCAACGCCATATTTGATAAGTGCGAGAACGCGCCGAAATATGTCGGTACACCTTTACATTCGGATGGGTCAAAATTTAATACGATAACCATGTGTGCTCAACCTTGATGCAAAAAAAGCGATGAAATAAATGGCGAAGTTACAAAATAGATATTCTTTGATTATTAGGCAAAACTGACATTAAACAGTGGTGTAAAATGATTAGAGTTCCGCTTAATATTCGAATGACATTTCCGCAATCGCTTCAAAATCATGTTGGACACTTCTGTACACGGTTTTCAGCTGAAAAAGCGGGCGTTCCCTTTCGGGTGGGTCCTGCTGTTTTTTTCCAGCCATGGAGGCAGACGAAACACCATCGCATAAAACGTAAAAGGCACTTGCACCTTTTCCGTTTACTTTTTAGTGCCGACGGCGATCTTCAGAATGGGCGGCTGTAAAACTTACGGCAGATTACCTAAACCCATCCCCTTCAGAGTTTTCAGACTCGAAAAAGGGTATCGGACGCGGAAGAGCGGCGTAAAAGTGTCTTCGGAGCCGTAGCTTTTGTATGAAGGTGTTCTCGGGTGTAGGCTGTATGATGTTCGACGTTCGTTTCGATTTATTTTTCGGTAAATAAGTTTTAGTATTGAGGGTGAATTTATTAGTTAGTTGAAAATTGTGATTAAAAAAGTAAATACATTGTCAAATTCAAGACAGTTTTTTTTAAGATTAGGTATTTTTTTCATATAATTTGAATCTATTGTACAGTGATAAATAGAATGTGCTTTTATTAAGTTAAAATTCTGAAAATCGCCTTTTCCAGATGGTTTTAAAAAAAATTATTTATGTAAAGACAAATCTCGATCGAAATTTCATTTAGGTCTTCAAATCGTTCAATTCAAAAATTTTCCAAATAAAAAAACAAGATTTTTTCTCAAATTCGTAAAACGAACAAAATGATTGAAATTAATTGTTGATATTAAATTCGATTATAAAAAATAAACAAAACGTCTTCCACTAAACTAATGAAAAAAAAACAATTAGCTGCGATTATATGGTGCGTGATGTAAAGACCATGTTATTGTTGCAATTACGGTGTTCAGTGAAAATCGGTGCGTTGAATAAAACTTAAATAATTAATTGATATGATAACGAAATATGAAAATAAATTGATTATACGAAAAAACGAATGGAAAGGTATTGGTAAGGAAAAATAGAAAAAATTAAGAAATACAAAAAGGAAAACATGTGTGTGAAGCATGTCTAAGTAAAAAAATGAAATGACACTCAGTAGGCCATGTGGCAAGATAGAACGATGGAGGATTTCACATGAGGTTTTAGACTAGTATTTGAAAGATTGCAATTAAAGACGAACAAATAAAAGGTAAATAGACAAGAGTACATCGAAAAAGTGATCTTTAGGCTTTACTATAGCAAATGTAGCCCTCTATATTTTTGATCACCAAATTCAATTAAAATTCAACGCGGTTAGTATACAAGCCTGAAAAACTCTAGTTTTAAGAGTTACTTTTCATAAGAAAAAAAAAATCCAAATTTTTCAACAGTACCAAAACAACATCACTACTCAACACCCAAACAAACCACCATACAAACGCCCATCAAAAACACGAATCCCAACAGGAATCTTTCAGCATCCGATCCGAATGCACCGAGCCGCATCCTCCCTGTGATTACACAATGCACATGCAATTCGTCCTAATCTCGTGTGCTAATTCGACGACACAATTAGGCCGGCGCACGTTCGTTAGCCTAATGGCGGCTCTGCGGACATGCGGCGCGCGCCAGCTGTTTGAGAGCCGCTGGCGCTGTGACGTTTTAATTAATTATAATACGAGCGAGACGCCGCGTCTCTTTCGCACTCGTTGCGAGGTAGGGGCGGTGCTGGAAAGAGATGGGTGTTGTTTTTTCTAACCCTTTGCACTCCGCGTTGTTCCATGTTCGTTCGCGGCAATGGGTCGTTTTCATTTGTTAGATGCACTTTCGCGCTTGTGAGCTATTTTTTTTTTATGAAGTGGGGCTTTTATATGGTGTATGTTCGAATTGGAAATGATAGGGGTTTTTATTTTAATTTGAATGTATTTGAATAGTTAAAAAATAGATCTAATTGATTATGTGTGATTATTGGTATTTATATAATTTTTTTTTTAATTTTTTTTGTGTAAAAAGACAGTATTTTTTATTTTCAATGAAAAGAATTTCATACAAATGTTTAGGGAGTCACAACAAAAGTTGAGACAGAGAGCTTAAGAGATTTAAACTCCCCTAAGAAAGCGCTCATCTGACAAACATATTTCACAAATACCTCGTTAAACAACAACTAGATTCTGTATAAATTTTACGAAAAATCACACCAGAGAATTTTCTAAATAAACACACCGAATAATACGAACATGCGCAGCAATAAAAAAATGATAAATTAATCCATTTCTGTTATGCTCTTTTTATGTATCGTGCACGCGATTTAGTACCAAAGAACAACGTGATTCACATGAGATACACAACAGCTGCATCGCATTTATTCGAGATGCAACAAAGTAGGAAAGCGTGACCTCTGAATTGTCTGACTATTTATTTTGTCGATACACATCATAAACATATGGTAATTATTCGAAAGGTTGCGTTTCCAGAGGCCATTTGCGTTCCGTTGAATTTGCTGAAAATTGTTCGGTAAAAATGTTGAGCTTTCTTTAGTACGACATAATTATGTGTCGCGTGAGCGATTTGTGTGTTTTAAGTATGGGCTGTTTTACATGCATGAATTGATGTTGGAACGTTTTAATAATAATCTAAAACAATGCTTTGATATTTTCTGTTGATTGTAGAAGTTAATGTGTATAATTTTATATTATATTTTATTTTTATGTGAATATATTCGGAAATGTTAACGATTTTTTTGGACGTATTAAAATGTCGTTAAAGTAAAAATCTAGGATTTTTTATCATGAAAATTTTAAGGATTAGATAGAAACGTTCATAATAGAAGTTGTTAGATGTTAATTTTCATTTACTGGTGATCCTGTGACTTCAAACTAATTACTGGTTTACAGGTAAATAAAAATTTGTATAAAAACCGGAAAAAAGAACGAAAACCAAAAAAAAACCGAAACCTATACAAATTGATATTTTTTCAAAAAATAGCGGTAAACCTAATAAACAATTGACAATAGATTTGACAGATGTCATTTTAACAACACGGCTGCTATAACCTAACAAATTTCGAGTATCCTTATTGAAACACGCTTATAAACGATCGAAAATAACAACACACAAACCGACCAAAATTCAAAACACAAAAAAAAACCACAAGCAAACAACGCCACATTAACTGAACAAAACGCCGCCGCGGCGCCACATTCTACGCGCTAATTGATTCCGTTATGAAAACGACCCGACGATTTTCTGGCCCTAACATTTCCGCCATGCGGCCATCGACTGCGCCTCCGGTACACACGAAGGGCGTAACCGCCACCGGAGAGGCAAAAGCTCGTAATTTATACACGTACGTGTTAATTTTGACGTGTATTTATTGCGCCATTGCGCGCGGTTAACCCCTTTGGCGCGCCACTTGTGTCGCACGTTGCCTACGACATAGTCGCAGTTGAGAAGGTTAGGGATGTGTGTGAGTTATTTCCAAAGTCAATCCTGCGTTTCGGCTTTGATTTATGTGCGATTTCGGATGATTTGGTGTATGCGTGGATTCGTGTGAACTATCAAGTACACCCAATCCTCTTTTTACGCGGTTCGAAAATAACACAGTTTAACCTTTCCCTTACGGTGATAAAAAAAACGCGCGTTCCGGTGTTGGGTAGTCACTACGATTTCAAATCGGAAAAATAAAAACATTCATAGCTAATCCACTTAATTAATTATAATTGAAGTAAAAAATTGTAATAATTGTGATTTATTTGCTGAAATCATTAAAAAACCATCTGGCAACGCTCACGAAATGGACATGGGGTCACTGTCGCAGTAGACGGGAATGCCCCCCACTCACGACTGAGAACGTTGAGCTATTCGCACTTCTACAGTGAAGTATGCAAGAGTGAGATGCGAATATGTATGTACATTGAGCTCAACGCTGTTATTTAAGCAAATTTGTTCGCAAAATAGCTTAGATGTACTCGATAAATTTTGATTATTATCAATATTATTTCTTAAATCAATGCATAAATATATTATGGAGGAATATCTAAAATCTTAACCTTGTATTTATTATATTTATAGAGATATTGACGGTTATTAGAGCAATGTGTAGAAGATACACATCACCGGTAAAGAAAGGTTAAGCACAAAATACGCTTAAACCAAACCAAAATACTACACACAAAAATTTAAAACCCCACAAAAAACTCCCTCAATTCGCATAGAACTAATCCGAAACGAGCTTAAACACAGAAGACGATTACCCTTGACGTTTCACTAAAGCGAATCGCCATATTTCAATCGGCTGATTGGGGCTAATGGTGCAGCGCTTCGGCTCCCGATGTTTGTTCTTCCGCTTTCAATCAGCCCGCGTTTTCCAGGCAAACGCTTTCCGTTTCCGGAGAAATGCAACGAATGTCAATGTTTGCGCCCGGCTCCGCTTTGCCAAAAGGCAAACCAATTAAGCGCCTTCTGGGATGTTACGTGGGATGCTGCTACGTCTTCTGGTGCCGGAGCCGGAGCCGGAGCCGGAGCTAGCCAAGGCGGAAGAATAAGCTAATATATTCGTTCGGTACGTAGTTTTGATGGGATGGTTCGACGTCGATGATTTATTGGATTGGTCTTTTTTTTGGAATGGAAATTGAATGAAATAAATGTGCAATAAACCTGAACATTAAATAAAATAAGTGTGCATCAAAAATATGACGCGTGCATTGAAAAAAATGCAGGGCAAAATGTACCGCACGAGTATTATTGACAGCTTTCACAACATAATCGATTCGCAATGCACCGAAAAAAAACGACATTGATAAAAAAAAATAGACCAAATTGTTACAATTTAATTGACAGTTGTATTGTATTGCCTGTAAAGATTGACTTTACTTTGCAACCTATCTTTCATTTTGATGCACAAAATATTCATTCCATGCACATTTCATATTTTTAATGCTTATTTTAAATTGCAACTTTTTTTATTTCACACTTTGAATAAAATAATGCTCAATACGAAATTCTTTATTGAACTAGAAATAATGTAAACCGTATGTTTTAATAATGCACAAATAATTCGTTTAAAGGCACAGTCTATATTTTTTTGATACAGAGTTAAATCGCATCCTTGTTGTGTGTGTGTGTGTGTGTGGGTGTTTTTACTTTGATTTTAGAATTTACACGAATCAATAAAATGTAAAATATTATATTTATATCACTAATAAATCGAATTTATTCAAAATGAAATAAAATGGATGGAATCGTTTGATATTAATTTGTCTATGATTGTAACTTTGTTCGAGTTTATCTTTTTAAAAATTTGCTTTTATTAATACAACAATCAAATTTGATAGAAGAATAGTACCTACCCGATGCGAATTTTAATATAATATTTTTTTAGACAGAAATAAAATTTAATAAATTGTATCAATATAGAATCTGATACGCATTTTATATGATTACCTTTTACTTAACTCTCAAAAATTTCAGATCAAATTGATTGAAAATTTAAAAAAATAGTTTTTTTAATGTGTTTTACAATAAAAATATATATAAAAGCATCAACATAATAAATTTTCAGTTGTTATAAACGAACGATAAAATTATATTACTCAAACTAGAAAAAAACGAAACGTCTACTTTTTCCTTAACTTTATATGAAAAGGACAATACAAAGAAACACCAAAATAGTTCAAATACGTGAAAATTATAATATAAAAAATTATAATACCAATTTATTTGTCAATCAGTATTTATAAACGAAATGCTTTTGCATCCCTCGAGGGAGTTATTAATTAAATTAAATTATAATGTTAATTTGTGTGAATTCAAGCGTACTTGGGTGGCACGATTGAGAACCGCTGACGTAAAGGGAATGTGGTTTTGTACTCAATAAATGTCAGGAGTTGTCAGCTCAGCTAGGGTCTTTGCCAAAGGGAAAGGGATTCGAGGAAACTAGCTCACCGCAAACCGACACCGCGAATCAATTTATCATGTTGAACTTCGAGTCTTAAATATGTTAAGATTATCATTCGAGAAACGCCGCTTCCAATCCGAGACAATGTCATCGGAAAATGCTTTGGATATGTGTGTGTGTGTCAATCTAGTTGAATAATGTTTTGATTGGTTTTGTATGTTTCGAGATATGTTCTGAAAAAATGGGGTTGTAATGGAGGTTTTAGTTCGTTTGGATGTTCAAATAGTGTGTTATTTTTAAATAAAATTTATAAGAATTTTAAATGAAACTCATGGTTTGTATCATATTGAAGAATGGACGTATTTATAATATAACGTTTTATAATTCAACTTGAAGAATGAAATAAATACAGAATTCTTTTGTGAATTCGAAAGCTTCAAAGTTCTTTTTGAACTTTGTAAAAATTATTAAAATTCTAAAATAAACTTTTGAATTTGAATGTATCGTGTAAAAATAAATGTTAAGTTTATAAAAAAATTGTCGAATTTTATTATCCATTAAATTGAATGACAAAATTTTAAGACAGCTTTATAATAGATCATTGCTCGATAGGTGCAAAGATTCAATTTCGTTTATACAATTCATTCAATAATCATTTTATTATTTATAAAAATAACTCACTTGAAAACCCACTGAGAACGAACAACGTACCGAAAAAAAAAAACAGGAATTCCTTATCAACGATCCGAATTCTAGAATGTATCTTAAACCCGAAAGATAAATCGACATCTATCGATCACAGCCCAAATCGATGAATTCGTAAACAGAATCAGCTAAAGTTTATCAAAACATCCATTTGAAATCGATACAAAAACCACCACCAATCAACTCGATCGAACATTCAAAACTCGGCAACGACCAAAAAATAAAATTCAATTTTCGAAAACCACCGAAACTCGCCAACGATTACATAAACATCACGGAAAACACAAATTCCTTATCGCCCCACCCGAATCCCCGAACGTCTCCAAAGTCCGAAAGATTAATCGACGTGTATGGGCCACGGTCCGAATTGCGGTACCCCACAGGAGCCTCCGAGGGCCGAGGGCCCCCGGCTTGCCACGGGGCCCCGCTTGCATCAATCTGGCCAAAAGCGGGCCCCAATCCCCGGATGTGCCGCCATTTATCAACGACAAAACGTCGTCGTGGTGGTCGTCGACCGTGCGACACTTTTGCGCCCCGGACGAAGGGGAAAGAACTCGTGTTTGATGGTGGAAGGGTTTTCGCTTTTTGGATTGTGCGGTGTTTCAAGGTTTTCTTTTGTAATGTGGATTGTATAAATGTAGATCGGTTGATGTTTGTTTGTGTATATGTTGCGGTCGAAGTGTATTATTGGTTGGAGTATATTTTGTTTGACGTTTTAGATAAAGTGTATTTGAATACAAATTGTCTAGTTGTGGTATATTTCAATAGACGAAAATACAGTTTAACTGGTGCTCACTAGTTAAAGTGTATTTTCTATTTGACAGATGAGTTTTGACAGTTCAGATATTTAAAAAGAATATTTGTATTAAACCATATGTGTATTTTACTTCTATATCTGATTATTGAGAAGATTTGAATAATAGAAGAACATTCAACAAGATATTCATGACAAGAACGTTTGTTTTTAGTCCATATTAATGGACAAGTGACGTTCAATGGCCCTCATTAGTGGACAAGTGAAATTTTTGTGCCATTATAATCATATCGCTGATTTACTACAATGTAAATGATGTTACTTTATCGAAAAACTCAAAATTCGAAAACCTTTAAAAATTACTGAAATCATATTTAATTACTTGATGTAACTAACTCAACTCAACAATATTTATCGTTTCTTTGTATTTTTTTGAGTAATTTTTCATTTTTTTTTTAATTTAGGAACGGTATACAATCTAAAATTATATTACATTTAACTATTTACTATAACCATTCCTCTCAATGTTTCAACCAATAAATACGGGCGACTTCGAGACCGTTCGCCAGTGGCATCGGCAACACTGGCTGTTAGTTGATATTAAAATACATATTGTTTGACTCTGACCGGTTAAATCATATTTACATTGTGTCAGACGAAATAACTACGTGGATTAGACAAAATATATTTTGACTAGTCAAACTATTTATATTTTAACTGAAAAGTACACTTTGACTGTAACATATATGTATTGTGCCCTTTTCACTGCAACACCGTTCGAGAGATCACTATGTAAATTGGCATGTATTATATACTTTTTTGTGGAGAATGTTTTTGTGCTATCCTCTTTGTTGCAGCTCCCCCATCAGGTGGTGCTGCAGCATACCAATTTCTATATCGGTTAACCGATCCCTATGAAAAGCTATAATACAGATTGGCAGGACAACGTCTGGCGGATTTAGCTAGTATGAATTAAATTTTTTCGAATAAATCATGTTTTGATGTGATACTAAATTTAATACGATACAAAAAAAATATTGATGATGTATATTTTAATAAAAAATAATTTAGGATTAAAATTTGATTTGTTTTGTAGATTTGTATATGGAATGCATTATTTTTAGGTTGATATATTATTTCGAAGTGTTGACGAATAAACACTATTAATGAAGGTGCTTTAAAACTTTCTCGTGTTAACAACCTGTGACGTTTGTGCACATAAATTATTTTATGTACGAATATTGTACTTAACCCGCATACAAGTTTTGTGGCTCAAATTTTAATGTAGGATAATTTGCGTCAAACCATCAAAGTTCTGAACTATAGAAAATGAAATTTTAGCGGTCAGGTTATAACAGAAGTTAATTTTCAAATATTTCATCTGAGTTTTACAATTGCAATGAAATTTTTATATCACACTCAATAACTGTTTTCACGTTAAAATCCAACAAAACTACAATTTCCCAACCTATTGAAAACAAAATTAAACACAAACGAGCAAATTCACTTTCGCCGCGAAACAATCGCCGAATTCAATTCATCCAAAACACTCATAAAACCATCCCGAAAAAACTTCACACCCGATCGAGCCCGAGCAAAAAACCTGAAGCAATAAACTGAAAATTCGTTCCGCACCATAGCCCCACCATAAAACTCGATCCATCACACTAATGCCGGCAAATTAGCCGTAAAATGCAAACGTTAAACCTTCGATTGCTCGTGTCTCACTTGGCAAATTGGCTGTTCGGGGGCTGTGCTAAAAGGACACGAAGGGTCGCTTTAGGGTTTCCAGTAGTCGAATTAGGCCCGTCGCCATGGGCGTCGCTCGAAAACGCCCACTTTTCCCCACTTTTCCCTACTTTTGCCCAGTTTCCTTTTAGGCAAAGTCCCCTCCCCTGTTGGGCCCTTCCCCGCGTCTCGCCTGCCGTGTCGTTCATTTAAACTTTTAATTCGATTTGCGTTGATTTCGGGGGTGCAAAAAGTCAGCCGATTTCTGTGGAGCGACAATCAAATACGAATTTAATTCGACAGCGCCGACGAAGACAATTTGGCTCCGGTGGATGTATTGTGATGGAAAAATTGTCGGGTTGTATTTTGGATTTCTTGCCGTTGTGTGGGATGATTATGTTATTTTTAGGGTGTTGTGTTGTAGTTTCGTCCTTTTTCGAGTACAATGAGCATGATTAATTTAATGCCGTCGTAGTAATTTTGTTTGTATTATATAATACTTTGCGAGCTTCTTAGAAATTCATAATATGAAGATAAAATAATTCAATTTCGTATTATAGTGACAATTTTGTGATTTGATATTTCAGTCTAAATATTTTATTGATACTGTCGTTATTGCAATATTATTAAAATTGAAAGTGGGTTAATCGAAATCAGCCGAGCAGAAAGGGCTAAAACGTAACGGATTGCACTTTTTCGAAAATAATAGGTGCACCATAAATTTTGAAAGGCATAGATTTATGAACAGAAATATTTCATAAATGTATAAATCAAACTTACTCCGAGTGAATTTTGCATGTTTCATCATGAAATGTTTTGAAGAAATAAAATAAATATTAAATATTATTATTATTATTATTTAAATATTAACTTAAATCTGAAGAAATCGTAACTAATATTAAATAAATCGTAAAATTACTTCCATGAACAGAACATTATCTCAAGAAGAATACTTATAGTTGTGAATTCGAAAAATTTTCTTTCACCGATGGAAAAGTGTCAAGATCGAACCTTCAGGGATTTTCGGGATTTATCTGACACATGTACAAAGGTATCCATCACTTTCTTGTCCCTTCCTTCATATTGACATGTTTATCTGGAATCGCATAAATTTTCATACATCTTTCGACACGCATCGGAAACGATGAACACAACCTTAATACCTCTGAAGGTCAATTGTCCAAAATCTATATTCAAAAACGAAATAAATAATTATGCATTTAAGAATTGAATTTCTTCGTAATCAAAATATTAACAATCATTTATTTAAATAAATTAATATATAAGAAAAGAATATGGCCGATTTCTAAGCTGTTCGATCCGCGAACGAATCGTTGCGCACGCGCGTAAATCAACTTCACCTCGCCCGCACTTTTTTGGCCCTGAGACTGACAAATATACGCGTCCGGCGCAGGGGGGCCAACCGTGCGGAAAGCCGGGGCAAAAAGCGCGCGCTTTTCGCCGCTCGCCGCGGTGTTGGCGACAGTCGGCAACGAAAGTTTTATGGTCGTTTTATTTATTGCGTGCATTTCTCTGCGCTAAAAGAGAAAGAAACAGGGCCGAGTGTCGCAAACGGCGTATCGCAGGCGCGCCAACTTGATAATGTCATTATGCCGGCGATGGAATTGTGTTGTTTAATTGGTTTATATTTCATTTTTTTATGTTGTGTTGATTTTTAATGTTCAATTGCTTAATGGTCAATACTTAAGTGATATATGGAGTGGTTAAAAAATTAAAAGTTTCTTATAAAATTAATCTGAGGTTATTTGGTAAGGATGATTTTAATTTCGAATACTAATTTATTATATTATATTATATTATATTATACTAGTATATAGGCCCGATGTAAATAACATCGGCTGTGAATTGATAACCATACTATTGCCGTTGCGAGATGTAATAAAACAAAAATTGAATACAGGTAGTCCTCGACTTACGACGGAGATACGTTCCTGAACCTCGGTCGTAAGTCGAATCCGTCGTAAGTCGAA
>JAOXNN020000021.1:3526197-3575737 GCA_028571205.2 Hydropsyche betteni | reverse complement strand
TGCTCTTTATGCGCTCCCGATACAATGAGAGTCGCGAGCGTCATTGTGACACACACACACACACACACACACACACAGACAGACAGACAGATATCCGCTATTATATATCTTTTAATACGTATTATTGTCGATTTTGTGTGACGTCAAAATTCTATGATTTTCGCAATTTTGATTTAATCTTTGATTCGTTTTAGTACATAATTTCACTGTTAAATACATAAAAATCTCTAAAAACTATTTTATTTGCAAATTAAACATGGAAAACTTGCGATTGATGCAGTATTTAAACCGATTCGATTCTATAATAAAAAAAATGAGAAAAGTCTAATATATTCGATCTATAAATTGAAAAATGTTTTGAATTTGAATATTTATCATCTCGTTTCAAATAAATGATGCAATTCACCACACTATTGCTAATTATTTACGGCTATCTTATAAAAAATAATTTATAAATTTTTTATGTAATTCGCGTATCTTTTCATAACGAGCAATTACAAAATCTATATAATCGAGTGTTGTTATCATCGATGATTTTTTTTTTCAAATACATATAAATCTCGCGATCAAGGCCTTTGAAATGTTGCTGAAAGGCTTCGACGAACACTTGTTGCCAGCCCGACACTTTTTCAACGATAAGTTCTCGAATGTTTTTCTTTCAATTGATCCAATCGGACTTCGTTTCTTCGACGATCACAATTAAACTCGAATCATGCGATCGAAGTGTGCAAAATAATAAGAGTTTTTTCCACTCGCGTTTTCCTACAACGTACGATTGTTTACCTTCACATTTTACCCCAACAATATTTACGTCTTTGATTATCGCAACTATTTCCATTGACTCTGACTATTTTCAGACGTTTACGTAAAGTGTTATATCCACTTTGAATGAATCACAAAAATGTCACCTGTGCAAAACAATTCGAGTGCAAATAAATATACGTCGTCGTTTGCACCTGTTTTTGTAATTGCTTCATCGAATTATTAATGAGGTCGTTGGAACAATTTTTATCGAATTTTATGGTTCGATCGTTTTTATACGTGTTTTGATTTATATCGTTTGTTTTAGTTTATCTTTGTATTTTTTTTTTGAAAAGATCAATCGTTTCATTCGTGACGTATTGTATTATCTTTATGAAAATATTGCTTTTTTTTTGCGAATGAATTATGTGTGTACTCCAATTTTGTGACATTCGAGGTTATCGTTTGAATTGTGCAAACAGAAAACGCGCGTTTTTCATTATCGACGGGCCCCCTACTGAGTTTTCGTCTTTTTTTGGCGCCAAGTTTGTTGCTGGGTGTGTCCGTTTTCCATCTTGCCTACGTCATTTTCAGTTTTTTTTCACACTTTTGGCCCAATGTCGTCAGAACACACCCATCTGCTCAACGACGAGTTTTTTTCTTATTATTTTTCACATTTAACGAACATCGTCCAAACGAGTTTATTGCATTTCATATTCAAAATAGTTTTTCGCCCGAGTCGATATGAATAAAACACGAGTCGATTCATTCGATTGAAAATGTGAAAGAACTCGAACCAATCGACTTATTAATGTGAAAGGTGACTCGTTTGACTCTTGTGAGCACCTTTTTTTTTTTCAAAAAACAAGCAAGTTTGAATTGTATCGGTATTTTTATAAGCACTCGCCGATTTATAAATAAATTCGCGAATATGAGCCACAACATTATATAAATAAATATACTTTCTAACTTAAATAGTCCACGTTGTCTCGTGCACGTAGAAAATCGTTTATTTTTAAATGTACTTGTTGTGGTACTGTTTTATGTACCGAATTGGCCCTCTGCCCTACTTCATTTTTGTCACTGGTGAATGACCTCGCCAAAATTGATCATCGCTTTGAAAAAGGTTATCGATTGGTTTTGTTTCGTATCGACGAAGGCCTCTCTTGTTGATGCATAGGCCACGATACTGTTGATTATATTATTGTTGATGTTAAATGTTTAATGTATACAAAAACTTGTTTTGTTTTTTTGTATTGTTCAATTCTTGTGATATCTTCTTCCCGTCATGATGTTAATGTAATGGAAGGTCCAAAGTGCAACTTGAAGTTGTGCAATCGGCATCTTCGCATTTTAAAAGGTTTCTATTGTATTGTGGTGTATTGTCGTTTTGAGGTTTTGCAGAGTTTATCTCAGCAATTAATTAATTCGATATCAACAAGAGTGGCGAAGGTGACCCCTCGGTTTACATTTGGTATATAAGATTAGATTTTTGTAGTCTTCAGATCTTTTATTAAATTTTTCTGTATTATGTTGATGAATATGTTAAATTAAATGTTTTTTTGGATACGTGAGTCGAATATACATATAATATTAGTTTTTTTTTTCGTTTATATGAATTAGTCATGTGAAATAAATGAATTTGCATGATGATTGGCTTAATTTTTATCTTTCTTTATCTACATTGGCTTTTCCATGTAAATTGAGTAGCTTTGGGTTTAGGATAAAAGGATTTTAGTGTTAATATGTCTGTCAGTTTGCATAATGCCAGTATGGTGTGTAAACATCCTCTTCGATAATATGTGTGTATTAAAAATATTTGTAAGAAATTGTAATTTTCAAAATTGTTTTGGTCTATTTGAACATCTTCCAAGTTTTGTTTATTTATAAATATTATGCTTTGTAAAATTTTTATTATCAAACATATATTCGAAACGCATTTATAATTGTTGACATCAAGTTAGCAATTCAAATTTCTCTTGCAAATTATGCGCAGTAAACACGTTCTTTTTAACGTGCTTAAGCGCAATTATACAGCGGAAAAAAGTTTAATTACCTTCCATTATCAAAGTTCCTGATAATTATTCGTTCAGTTCGCTTTTGTTTGAGGTCACAGTAAGATAAACAAAAATGGTGTTCTTTCTTGCCTAATTTTTTTAAACACAAAAATTTGTATTTGAATTTCAGTTTTGTAATAATTTCATATTAAATTACATATTGCTAATTATTTTTTTACTTTGCCTTTAGATATTTTATGAAACTTATTCCACATGTTTTAACTATGTCTATTACAAAAATGGTTTTCAAATTTTTTATTGATTTATTTCAATTTTCAGTTGGATCCAAAATGGGAGGAGCTACACAATTTTCGCCTCTTCTCGTAGCGCTTGTAGGTCTTCCTGCAAGAGGAAAAACACACGTAGCACATCGTCTTGCCAGACACCTCAACTGGAATGGTGAAAGTACAAAAGGTATGTTGCTACATTGATTTATATAATCATCTATCAATCATAAACAGGAATTATTAAACATAATCGATTTGTAAATTCTTTTCAGTGTTTGAATGTAGTGAATATCGCCGACGACTCATGGAAGCATATGCTCGACATGAGATGTTTAGAGCCGATCATCCCACCGGTGCTGCTATTCGCATGCAAAGTGCACGTGATGCTGTCGATGATGCTATTGGTTGGCTGAAAGATGGAAATAGTATTGCTGTAAGCTTTTTCTTTCTAATTTTCTCATATTAATATAAATATAGAGTCGTTTGGTAACTAAACTTCTCTTTCAGATTTTCGATGGCACAAATATAACAGCACAACAACGCAGAGATCTTCGCGATCACTGCGTCAAAGACTTGGGCTTCAGAGTACTTTTTATTGAATGTATTTGCGACGACAATGACCTCATGGAACGTAATATCATAGAAATTCTTGACTATTCAGCCGATTACAAAAATATGAAAAGATCGGAAGCTTTGGACGATCTCAAAAATAAAATGAAACATTATACCAGACAGTATGAACCAATCAATGCAGTGTCGGAAGAAATCAGTTATATTAGAGTAGAAAACGGAGGAGAATCCGTTAGTGCTCATAAATTAGGTGGACCGCGAGAAAGCATGATTTTGGGTTTCCTTTCTAATTTGAAACCGATGCCTCAAACTATTTACTTCACAAGAGTGAGTATATTTGATTATTTGTTTAATTCATTGAATCATTATTTCAATATACATACATATTATACATACAATACAATAATTTTCCCTTGTTATGTCATTTATTTTCGCATGTTATGCTCATGGAACTTGTACGCTATAATTAAATTATAAAACTTATTCTAATGCAAAAGATTTTCGTAACTATAATAAATATTAAGTAAATAACTGAAACTATTGATGTTTCATAATGAATATTGAGTTTTTAACATTCTTCGAATATTATTTAGTTAAATCTCATCATAACTGGATTCCTAATTCACTTGCGTGGTGACAACCTCGTTAGATGCTTGATATCTCTCGCCGTTGCCACTTTCATCCGCTCGACATTGCCACCATTGATCGTCCTATTTCTGAATATCAATGTGATTGTCGGTGGTTGAAATTTTCAGCACGGCGAGAGCGAATACAATGTCTTGGGCCGCATCGGAGGCGACGCCAACCTGTCTCCTAGAGGATTTCAATACGCACGAGCTCTTGCTGTATACATGAACACAATCGAAGGTGCTGAAGATCTTGAAATATGGACAAGCGAAATGAAGAGAACCAAACAGACTGCCGAGGGAATCAATGGACCCAAACATTGCGTTCGCGCTCTTAATGAACTCGATGCAGTTAGTTGATGTTTTTAAATGCCTACATATTGAAATGATTCGAAATTTTTATTGATTTTTTATCAATTTTTCAGGGTATTTGCGAAGGAATGACATATGAAGAAATGCAACAAAAATTTCCACAGGAATTCGCCTGGAGAGATCAAGATAAATTGAGATATCGATACCCGTGGGGTGAAAGTTATATCGATATGATGGCTCGGCTCAGACCTGCTCTTGCGGCATTAGATAACTCAACTTCTGTGATCTTAGTAGGTCATCAGGCTGTATTAAGATGTGTGCTCGGCTATTTCTTAGATGCTAAACTGGGTAATTTTATTTTACTACATTATATTTTATAAAATTATTATTGCATCTGATTGCAATTATGTTTTGATTTTTCAGATGAGTTACCATATATGAATGTTCCACTTCACACAATAATAAAACTCACAGCCCACGGACACAAATATCATGCAGAACTACATCGACTACCTGTTGAATGCGTCGATACGCACCGTCATCAACCCAAGGTAAATTTTATTTCCTCGCGTTTTCTAAAATATTATTTGCATACTCTTAAATTAATCACGATGTTTACTTTTCAGAATTGTTCAATTAACCGCTCATCAGATGATGCACTCGTCACCGTTCCCTCTCACTATGATACCTTACCATCATCATTGTGGCAAAATTCAAATACTTCTGTATAATTTTCTGACTTGTAATTTTGTTTAAGAAGTATTATTATTGTAAACAAATGCTTGTTTTGTTCGTGATGATGAAAATCTCAAAAAAATAATATGTAAATGCATTTTAATGAGAGTATGAAATTAGAGGAGCAAATAAAATCATGTAGTGATATACATGCCTATTTTAGACGTAAGCAAAATTTCACATTGTGTAGTGCCTTTGGTTTTATATCATTTAATAATGAGAGATGATGGATAGTATATATTATATATCCTTTTTTTTTGCACAATAATTATTATAAATATATTTTTTAAGATTATTATAGCTGTGATTTTCATTGTGCACTATTATGTTTGTTACATATCTAATTATCCTCATTTTCAATATCATTATATTCATGAAGGTTTTTCAACCCAGTCATTTAATAGATTCACATTGTAAAATTAAATTAACCATATTTTAGTTTTCATCTAAAAATTTCCATAGAGAAATAATAGATTGTGTGAAATGGAAACGTGTTTTAAGTACATATTTTTGTGTATTTACACAACTGCCATTTTATTATTTAATAACTAAGTATAACAAATGCATTTTATAATACTTTTATAATTGTGTAATGAACTAAGTATTCATTTCATATTTTTCTAGCATTGATAAGAAAATGTCTTTGATGCATTAATCATATTTTTATCATTTTTCATTATATATTATTCATTAACATATAGTTATATTACATATGTTTGCCTTAGTTAACTAAGCAAACCTGTACTTATATGAGGGTATAAAATAGTATATGAGGATTCGAAATGTTATTATTTACCCAATAAACAATTCTAATTTATAATCAAGTCAATTTTAAATACTTGGACTGTAATAATTGGGGTTTTTATTATTTTTTGTTATTGTGTATCATCTAAAAATACTTTGTAAGTGATTAACATCTTTTTTTTATTTAACTATGATAAACTTTTTTGAGTGGTGCAATGTTTTTTCAAGTACAGTCTCACTTGTCACATTTACTCTAATATATTATGTATTATTAACATAAGCATAGAGCTTTTATTCAAAATGGTGTGTCAATTACTATTTCAATTTTCGTTAACAATCTGTATTTATAATTGCATAAATTAATGAGATTCTCACTGACGATAATCAAACGTTGTTTGTAATTCAGATGAATGTTTCTGTAGTAATGAAATGTTAGTTAAAAACTTAATTCATAAGACTGATTTATAAATGTAAGCAAAGTACATACATTCGGTCACTTTTTATTTAGAAACATGTAAATCATTATTTTATCATCACGTATTATAGCAAGTGAAAAATGTATGTATTTATCAGACCGAAATTATGGCTTTTCCATTTTTGATGATCCTGATATGTGAAATGGAATTGGCATGTGGAAATACTTCCATATAAAAACCCGCAAGTTCAAAAAATTGTTGGATTTGAAATATTTTAATTACTTTTTGTAATTTCAATAGGAGATAATATAGTATTATATCAAACTACTGATTTTTTTTTATTTGCTCGAATTTTGACTCTATGTAACAATAATCGTCACATTAGGTAAGTATTCAGTGTGAAATCAGTGTTTCGACAAATAACAGTCCATTCCGTTGCACACTTTAACAATAAAAAACATTTATCAGCCAATTCCTTTTAAAAACGATGCATATAAAAACATTTTGCCGAACTACTTCAGTTTTAATTTTGACATCAAAGTGAAAATTATGCACCATTCAATTCAAAAACCTCCCAGGTATTTCGATTTTTTCTGGAATAGGTTATGTACAAATACTGGATGAATCTTCATTTTAAAACCAACAATAACTCATAATTTTCGCTTCACTTACAAAATCAGCAACCTCACCCCACTACAATCAAACTTCAAAATCTCTAAAGAACTTGAACTATTGAACAATTAACAGCATATATATGGTCTTACAATAAATCCCAGTAAGGAAACAATTCGTAATGGCCCATTCGTGCGTCATTGAACTGATTTTTCTTTCTTTCGACAACGCTCACCTTCGTCTCGTTCTTCTTCCACATGGTTCACACTTCTCCTTATCAAGATGCAGCCTTGAATAGATCACGAAAATGTTCCATTTACCTTTGTTCTCGTCGTATTCGATTCTGAGATGTAACACAACCTCCAAGTAATGATACATTGTCTAGGTCTGGGAAGCGGGAAAGCGCCTTTTCCGATTCGTTTAATAGTAAATGGATTTTCCGAGTAAATTGTATCGAAAGAAATGTTTGATTATTACTTTTTCGATTAATATTAACGTTACTTTTGCATAATATTAAACGGACGTGAAAAAAGTTATTGTGGACTTCATATTCTTGTTAACCTTGATCTTTGTTTGCATTTTGTCAAGATGAAATTAAAAAAAATGTATATATAATTGTTACATCATTATATGAAAATTACAAAAAAAGTAAATTTGAGTATGCAGTCTTATACAAAAATGTATATTGTCGATTTTTTGTATTCAATAGAAATCATAAATTATCAGACTTTTGTGACTAATCAAAATATTGTTAAATCGATAATTTAAAACTGATTGTGAGATTTAAATGAAATCGTAGTTTTTATTAACAGTTTTTTTTAGTATATTAACCAAATATTTTGATCTTTTCCCGAAATATTCGAACATGGCAAGATACGTCTACCAGACGTTCGGTATAAATAGAAATTTACAAACAAATTGAATGCATGTGCAGGTAATGAGTTCGTGAATTTTCATTTTCAGTCCTAGTTATCTTAATTTGATCGCTATATGAGCGAAAGGTAAATCCTTGATGCAGGGTTACGTAGATCTTTTATAATATAGTATTTAAAAAATTCTATAGGTCGTAAAATTTTGAATCTGATATTTCTTATAATGTCAGAATTAATTCAACATAAACTTAATTTGTCAGTATGTATTTTTGTATAATTCGATATCTTATTTTCACATAAATTAAGTAATATATTTTTTTTAAATATTCAATAATGTATGTAGAAAACCTTACGATTTGTAATAATACATTTTACCGTTTTTCTTTGAAACAATATCATTACAAACATTGAACTTGACTTTTGAACATTTTATATTTTGAGTTCGAACCATTTTTATGGTCAAGTTAAATTTTTGTCATTTTCTTGATAATTGGACTTGAGACCGATATAACTTCAATCTAAATGAAGACGATTCAAAAATTTCTTCTGACAAACACACTTTTCACATAAAACTTTCAATTAGTACGTCTTTAACACATTTACATAACAAAAGACCAGTTTTTAAATTCGTAGGGTTTCCTAACACATCATTACATCAACACTCCGCGCACATAAAATTTTCGCTAATTCCGAAAACCATCAATTTAATGATATCCATTTTCAAAAAAACGGCCGAAACCGCACCGAATCCGACCAGCTCATATGTAAATCGGCCGATCGACCTTCGTTTTCGGTTTCGAAATATCGGACGAATGACCCGCCCACTCTTGGTGCATTCGGCGATCTGGTTTTCAAAAACTTTTGACCTCAACGTGTCACAGTGGAGACCAGCTAGGTCTTCGACTTGCCGAGGAACGACCACCTTTCAGCTCAGTGCTGTGCGAACTCTCGCGCCTGGAACATCGTCGTGTTTTTTAGCATTGTTATATATATTTTTTTTTTCGTCCGCTATATAATTATTTTTTTTTTAATATTAATATTTTGAGTGAAGAATCTGTGAAAAGTTTGAATAATCTTGTTGAATTTGCGTGTTTGTTCTTACATGTTTGTATATGAGTATTTACAATTTTTAATTTCAAATTTTATTTTTTTTATATAAAGAATTTTTTTTATTAATTGGATTTATGATTCTGAGTATCTTTGTTTAATATCAAGAATATTCTTTAATAAATTATTGATATTATTAAAAATTGTTATGTATATTTATAGTTATGTATTATCGGATGCGTGTTTTGAAAAATCGTTTAAATTAAAACATGAAATTAAATAATTCCTGAAATATAACATTATCGGTTTACTTTTATATCAAGCGTTACCATAGTAATGGAGTTAGATATGAAAGTTAACACAGACGGATGTAAATTAATTATCAAATATGAAAAGTTACTTGTTAGTTTTAAATTCATGAAAAAAATATTGAATATATCCATATATAATATGATTTTTGAATAAAATCTATTATTATTAAAACCTCAGGACATTATACTTATAATTTCAATGAAAATTGAAAAAAATATATTTATGCAATTCAATTATCATTTCTCTTCGATTCTATTTACCATCTCCATTCAAAATACGTGACAGAACGCGAACAGAGCGCATTAAACCACATCTTCCAATTTGCACTCCATTTCAGATAAAGCAATTTTCGCTCGTGCTCTTTCAGCGGATTGAAAACCAAACCTCCGGCTGAAAGCTTAGCCATGAACGAGGAAGACTTGAAGAAGGCCATGGCCATGGTGCAGAGCTCCAGGGACAACTCTCCAGGAGGGTCACCAGGTCCATTAAGAAAGCCGATGCCCACCCATTTGAAGCTGAAAACTTTCAGGTATTTATGTCGAGATAGCTTATTTGTTTTATAAATTGTTCGGTATATGGAGTGTGCGTATGTATTTTATATGGATGGCGCCGCTTAGTCCAGATAGTTCTATTTTATGTCGGTATATTGTATGTTTGGATATGTTTCAGGGTTTCTTAATCTTTGTCGCATAAATATTTGAAATTATTAGGATTAAATTTATATACCAGAAAAGTTATCATTGCACATATGTTGTTTATGTCAATTGCAGAAAATAATTTTCCCGATAGCATAAAAAGTTTATATATTTTCTCATATCACTACATAATGATGAAAGGAAGATAATGTCGTCAGTAACTAATTCATATTTTGATTAAAAAATTGAATGAATTATCTATTATATTATCAATTAGTAGAACAGTCAGTATCGGTAAATAGTGATTAGTACATAAGCAGTAAGTTACTATTATAAATTGAAAAGTTCATACTCACAATCAGTGATTTAGAAGATATTGGAATTTTTTTAACTTGTAAATATTTAGGGTAGTTATACGTCATCACTTTGAAACATCTTACAAAATATATCTTGATATTTATTATAAGTTACTGATCATTTACGTATTTAGTTACTGATCAAATATAATAATTAACAGCAAAACAAATTGAGAACTAAAAGCAGTTTTTTTCAAATAGTCCAATTATAAAATCAATAATATGTGATCAAATCCTTTTATTAACTGGGTCAATTTTAATTTAACTTTATTAATCTAGATAACCATTATATGCATAAAAGCAATGATTGCAAATATGAAAAATATTTCTTGAATGGTTATACATTTTTGGTACTATAATCAAAAGATCGATAAATACCACTATCGCAAGAAGAAATGATCTTCAAAAGAGTTCCATTAAAATTATGATTTTAAATAAAATATTTTTCGATAAAAAATTACGTTTCTTCATCAAGTCAATCCGATTCATTTACCGCAATCGTTAAATATTTATTTTGATCGAAGTGAAAAAATATATATTTAGCGGCAAACCAGTTCGATTTCTAATAATAATCTGTTTAAATTTAATTAGGTTTAGTCAATATGTACCTATGTGATTATTTGTTTTGAAATATGTATTCCATAACCGCATCGATGGAAATTTTGTTCGTCGAATACAAGCATAGGATAAGTTTAAAATCGGCTTTTATTTTAAAAACGGGCTTCTAAAATCGTTAAGATTCAAAGTCATATGTTTTGATGTTTTATTGTGTTATTTTTATCGGAAAAATGCTGTTTGAGTTAATTTTCGATCTACGTGGTTGTTAAGATTGTATGCAAATTATGCGCATATTAATAAGTAATAATACAATTTTCTTATCGAAAAATAATACTCTGAAAAGTTTGCAATCTTCTTATATGAGGAAAAATGTTTAATTTAACGAGTCTGTCTCGACAGATATCGTTTTAAGATTTTCGAATAAATTTTCAAATGTAAATTAATTTACGACCATTTGAACAATGTCTGTCATAATTTTGGTTAGCATTCATTAAAAAAATATGTATTGGTAGAAGAAATATTTCAGGTATGTGCGATGAGAATTAAAACATTTTTCATTTTATAAAAATTCTCAGAAATTATTGACAAATTTATTTCAAATGAAATATTTTAATATTTCGTCAACTGCTCTGAAAAAAAATTAGAATCGAACCACAACTATTCGAAAAAATACTTTGCTTTTTTACAATTCATGACATTAGTTATATTTAGAACAAAATTTCGCACTTGCATACACTACGAACCAAACTTCTATGTTAAAAAAAAAAAAATACTAAAATGACATCTTCTCAATGATAAAAGAAATTTTTCAAAGATCAAATATACTCGAAATCAAACCAGACGATGTTAAAAAAATAGAAACAAAAGTAAATTTGAAAATCGAGAGATTTTCAAAAGATCATTTCGACCACAATTTTTAAAAATTTACCTTTTCAAAGAGACCAAAAACGAAAACTACCTATTAACCGAACGTCCATTCACAACCCGACTGCCTACAGTTCAAAATCGACTTTCCCGCCGTCGGCACGGGAAACGACCACAATTTGGGATACGAGAATAGTCACGTGATCCTTGGGGTCTCGCGGTTCACCTTCATGGCGCGAATAAATTACACACACACGCGTGCGTGTCTTTTGACACGCTCTCCGTTGTCTCGTCGCCGATGTTGAGCGAGAGAACGATTATTATTCCGTGTGTGGCCTCGGTTCGGCGGTTTTCGTTGTTTAATTCTCGTTTTTTCGATCGTTTCGGGGTCCGAAAGGAGGTCAGGGGTGAGTGGGCCCTCGTCAACCGGAGGACCTTTCGAAAGCCTCTTGGGCGCCCTGTTTTTTTTTCATAAATGGTTGTTGTTATGTTGAAATTTTTGAGCCTCGCGATTTCGTTAATGGGATTTAAGTGTAGGGGTGTTTAATACGTATTTTGATCTGTGAAAAGTTGAAGCTTTCTTGGTTATTAAGTCTTTTTTTATGGTTATGAAGCTATAATTTTGTTTGAATTGAAGAACATTACTAAAAACTCTCGTAACAAAGTCATAAATATCTTTCCTAAAATATTTTTTAAATAAAATCACTAAAATACTCGAAATATTTATAAAATGTCAATATTGAGTCGCGGTAAAATTTGAAAATAGTTCCAATAGTGACATCTATTGATGAAAATGATCAAAAATATGAAAAACTGTAGTTTAAATTTTCACCGCCAGAGATGAAAATTGCCGATTTTCATTTGGTAAAATTTTAAAATTGTTTTATTTTTCGTTATATTATGTAAAAAAAATAATGGATTTATATTGATAACACCTCTAAATATTTAAATACCGAGGAATGATAACTTTTTTTTCGTTTTAATTCGATTAATCAAAAATAGGGAATAATGAAAAAGTATAAAATATATTGATAACCTTAACCATCAATTTAAAAACCTTGAAAATTACCAAAATTGAAACTATCGGATTATCATTTTTCAGCAAAAATTTATCGAAAAATATTGATAATTTTTCACGTGAATTCGCATGAATACTTGAAGATTAAAAAAAGAGAAATTTACATTGGAACATAATGTTTCATTAAACAGTTCACTGAATTGAACCAGAGGTCAATGTATTATAGATATTTTTTTGGATCTTCACAAAAAACGTATTTCAATTGAATTCAAAATCGCTTACAAAAGATATACTTATATGGAAATTTATTCTGTATAAAAAATCAAAATAAAACGAATTTTATTCGTCGGATTATGGTCGTTTTCAAAAATTTTCCGCATAACATTCAAAATGGCCGCTAGCAAATGCATTCACAGATTTTCTCAGGGTCTCTTTTCCAACACAAAGGTCGAACTATCCGTCAAAGTAATTAGAGTTTCCAAATTAATGCTTCGATGCACTGATCGTTAAAAAATACGAAATTCTTTTGTGAACAGTGAAAGAAAAAAAATACTCGATTCATTAATCAAAAACTTGCGGGACTACGATCACGAATCGATTTACGGTAAATTTTATAAAAAAATATGTTTTTTAATATCACAGTTTCATAACTTCATTTGAAATATTTATTAAATAATGAGTTTTCCATTAGTTCAAAACATTTTATATTCGTAAACGTTATTTTTAGGTGCTCATCACCATAATTCGTGTACATCTTGATTTAGTCAAATAAAATTGAAAATGTGCGGAAAAACAATCGAAACTTGTAGAGAAGCTTAACTTCTTTGTTCGATTTGGAATATTTATTTCCATTATATAAAAACTAAAATATTCATCAAAAACACAAAATTATTTTCAAAAAAAAAACAAACCACTCAATTTTATAACCGAGAACTCAGTTCGGCCGGCCAATTTCATTCAACTTAAACTTTTTTTAACAAATGAACCGTTGTTTTCGAAAGTGGTACAAGTCCACCGTCGAAAAAAACGATTTGATGTATTATATTTTTTGATTAATTATAGATATCAAACTGAAATAAATTATTAACTCATTTTTTTCTGAAAATTGACTTCTACCACTTTGAAAAAACGCCTCATTAATAATCATGAGACCTCAATCGGAATTATATCACTTATAAGAAACATCAGCGATTTCGACACGTGTACACGAGGACTCCGTCGGATCATATAAGCTGAACATTTCCGTATTTCGATGACGTCACCAACAGATTACGTACTCAAATCCATAGCCGTTTCAATGCTATATCAGTACAATGAAAAACGCCACATTTGATTTATTCAAACGCGAATAATACTCGTATAATAAACTATATTAAGATCTATATTAGTGTGATGGAGCGATTTCGCGCGCAGCGTCCGATGGACGGTTTTCGTTTTGGTGAACTCGCGGAACATTCAGTACGAGCACGTCTCGCGCATGCGTAGGAGCACGCTTCGTCGCGGGAAAACTTATCGCAAATTCAACGGTCGCAGGTTATCTGTTTTCGCTGAAAAGTTCGAAAAACATTCGCAAACGCGCGCGGTTTTCGAGCGAGAGCGACCGGTTCGCTCCGCCGCTTTCGGAGCGCGTTCAAAAGCGCGCCACTTTCTTTTTGGCCTTAATAGGGCCGACGTACTTCGCCGCAGTTTTCACGCGCAAAAGCGCGAAGTTCGCGTCCAACTCTAAAACGTTGTAATGTATTCGAGGCGCGTTTGATATCGCGAAACGGGTCACGGTCCGCAGTTCGTCGCACTTGACCGACATCTTGGTTTTATTTCGTTTGCGAAAATTCTTTCACCTCGGAATGTGCGTCGATTTCACTTCTTCGGCCGGCAGTCTTTCGCGATCGGCTTTCGGTTCGAATCGGAGTTTCGGCGGGAAACTGAGGGTTCGGAGCCATGATTGGTGATGGACTCGCTCTGGATTGGGTCCGACGTGGACCTGAGCACTCTGAGGGGGCGAGGACGAGGTCCTGGACTTTCGGGGACTCATTCCTGTAATCTGCTGCCGATCAGGTTCAGAAGGAGGACGAGGTCTGGAACTTGGCCGTGAGTTTCGTTCGAGGGCACTTGTCTATTAGTTATATTATCTTTCGAGAACTTTATCTATTTTTTTCATGTTGTGTAATGTTCCTTAGTTCGTATACCTTAAAAAAATATGTTAAGCTCATTAATTGAATGTAAATTCTTAAACGCTTAACATGAATTTAAGTTTTTTTAAATTAATTTATACAAATGTTGAAATTGAAATTGACTTTGATGTTTGAATATAAAAAAGTGTTGATTATTTGATCGAAACTAGTTTTTACTCATTTATTTTTGATTGGATTCATAATTTTTATTGAAGCGATTGCTCATACTTATTTGCAAACATCACGAACATATAATACTTATTTCGAAAAGTTTTGGTAATACGATTTTTACCATGAAATTTTGCACGACGAAACTACAGACGGAATTAAATTAAGAAAATGTGTCAACCAAACAACAATCTTCCGCTAACAATACAATAAACTATTGAAGTTGTTTTGAACAATTTTCTCATAATAGCATCATTCATATCCTGTTGAAAAACTGCAATTCTAAGAATATAATTGATGTTCGAAATCCTCTCAAAAACATCCGATATTTATTTTTAAAACAATTTCGTGAATTCGCTGTTGACTGTACGAAATAAAAATCGGAATGAAAAACTACATCTTCTTATTAATTTTTTTGTAGTGAAGACATAAATACAAATATCTGATATATCTTTAATATGGTATATGAGACAATTCTCACCAATGTACTTCTGTGATGATTTAATTCTCGGGATGGCCATGTAACGTATAATCTTACAATTAGTGAAATATTCATATCATCAGTTAAAAGTTAACTGCCATTAAAATATTGAAACCGACATATTATGTCGATATTCTAAAAAATTCAAGTATTTTCGAGTGATTTTTTTCCGATTGGGGTAAAAAGAGGCGAATAACAAACCCTGAATTGGGTTAGTAAAAAATTAACCACGTTGTCTCAAAATTTAGTTCGAAAAAAATAATGACTCAGCAAATGATCACTCACCAAAGTCATGGTACGCTCATTTCGAAAGTATTTTCTAAAACATCGATTAAAAAATTAGATCTCATAACTCAATTTCTTTGAGTTTTTGATTGTTTTTACCTTAAAATTTGCAATAAAAACAAAAAATTTCCAATATTACTGATATCCTACCGAAGTAATTCAAAATCGTTTTAAAATTATTCCCACAAATTCAAACAATAAAGATAATACGTACTAACATCCAAGAAACGAAATAATCCCCTTTAATTGCACATCGACCCAATTCCAAATTACCCAACAGTAAAAGTCACACACACACAACAAACACACGTCGCATCGATCAGTCCCAAATTGAAAATCGATTTGTCGGTTTGTGGTTACACTTTCTTTATGGGACGTTATGGCAACGAGGGGGTCGTTATCAGCATATGGGTCATCGGCAATATTGACTGCCTCCAATTGCGTCACGCACTCGAAGATAGCGAACGAGTACTAGTTTCAATGCACTTTTCAATTGCCCCCGGCACTTGGGTTTTGTGTTGACAGAGTACTTTTGTAAATGAATTCGGAATGAAAAAATCATGGTGACTTTGCTTTTTAGATTAAGCTGTGTGTCAATTTGTCGTTATCGTCGTTTTTTTTTATGTAATCGTGTGATTTGTTGTTTTACGTGAATTTGATTTGATGGAATTCAATTTTTTTTCTATGGTCCTATCGGGTTTGCTTTGTTCGAAGAGTTGAACAATTTTGGGGGTTCTATAAATATTATATGTACAGAGATCTAGATTTGAAGTCTATTCTCCCTATTACACATATATAATTAAAATTGGAAAAATATTAGCGTCATGATGTTAATAACATCGGCTGTGGTTTTGTTAAGAAACGGAAAACGATAAAATGTGAAAACCCGACTGTGTGAACTCGAAATGTGTACTCGATTTGAATATTTAATATTTAATTGATAAAACCAGTTCATTTGTTATTGACACAATTACGACATATAGGCGAAGCTAGAGGCAGTAGGTAATAAGCATCATATTATAGACGTTAACTGTACAAGCATATAAAGACCATATTTGCGAAAAAGTCGCAAGCGTCATCGAACAGACGGACACACAAATACACAGAAACTCGCTATTATATAGGGGATCATCATCATAAAAAAATAAAAAAGGCGCGAGCGTCATTGAACAGACAGACGGACGGACACACACACACAGAAACTCGCTATTATATATAAAGGATAATACGTATCATGCTTTTATTACGAATGGATCGTTAGTAATAAAAAATAATTTTATTAGATCAATATCAAAGGTTTTCTTCATCAAAAATACCAATCAAATGAAAATCTATCTCTTTGAATATCCATAGTTGATTAAAAAGGTTTTAATTTTGATATTGTATCGAATATGCAAAAGATTCATGTTTAATAAAGGATTTTATATTCAAAATATAAAAAGACATAATAAATACAATTTTTATATTTGCGAAATTATTATTTAAAAAAATATATATTATTATTCATAATCAAACTTTAAACCATACAATAAATCAAATAAAATTAGAAATGTGAAAATCTGTCGAATCGGCACATGCAACACCCTAAGCGAGAATAGAAAGCGTAAATAAGTTTCTCTAATAATCTTATCGATCGCAGCAGGGGCGGGGTCAGGAAAAAGAGCGGCCCTTGGGGTCCTCCTACGAGATATCTTCTTCCGATTGCCTTTCAATTTGAACCCGTCAGATAAGGGGATGTGACAATTTCCGGCCGCGGGCTCTCCTGGACATCAAAGCTCCCCCGCGAAGAAAGCTTTTTGCTGGCGACCTTTGCGCCATAAATTACGGGGCAATTTCGAAAAAAGCGAATCCTTTGATAATGCGCCGATGTCGCCTATTTTGGATCTGTAAGTGTGCTGGACGTTATCCTTTCGAAGAAAATTTTCGCGCAAATGATTTTTCAATCTTACGAACATTTTTAATGAAATTGATGAATGGAAATCAATTATTATAAATTAACTTTGTATTTTTATTTTTATATACAAATTAAATTATAATATTATGTGTTAATAGTTTGAGATGAATCACTTAACTCGTATGAAATTATTGATTTTCTTTTTATTGAAAAAAAGTAATTTTCTTTTATGAGTTTCGATCAAAAGGCGAACATTTGGGTTAATATATTGATTTGCAACAAATACAATCATTAATCATTTGTTATTTTTAGCAAAAATTGAGGATCTCAGATCGTGAGATACAATGGAAGAAAATTCACAAAACAAACAAGGAAAACTTTCACAAAAGAACGGATGGGAAGGGGGAAAAAAGTACAAATTATGACAGTTTATATTTTTACAACGAAAAATTAGCGAAATAAGACGAATTTCGTGCATTGGGGATGATGGTAGTCGCAAAATGCGAACCCTTCTCGCTTTGGGTAGGGGAAGGTTCCGCCGCCTTTACATTAAATCACAGTTAATTTGTTCGCTCAACTTTAACATGATTGATGATAATTGCCGCACGGGCGAGAACAAAAAAAGTACACGCTCGTCAAAAAATAAAACGAAAAACATTTCAATATTGTGCTGAAAACAAAATCGCGCGAAATTCCGGCCGTTTTCGCGGCGTTTGTTTTATTTTGTTTTAAGTGAATTGTTTATGGTGTGCATTGCTGAATGTCGGAATCCATCAATATGCAGAGGTCATAAATTTCAATTGGAGGAAAATTCAAAAGCGCATTGTTCATTGTCGGTATGCGGAAAATTCTGCGAAAATCCGGTGTTGGGAGCTATGTTTACATTTCTGTATTGAAATTGAGTGATCGTCTAATTTATATGTTGTGATAAATACATATAATAATTATTTTAAATATATAAAAATTTAACGATATATTTTTAAACTTGATTAAATTTGTGAAGTCAGATAGTAATGGCAATACTATGAAATTTCTGAAAAGATATCTATTTTCGATTAAAATATTAATTTTAGGTCAAAGAAAAAAGGCGCCGATTCTTATAAAGATAAAAACGGAATTTCCTCTCGAAAATAAAAGCAAATCCCGCACAATACATTTAACATCGAATTATAAGTCAAAAATAAAGCCATTTTGTCCGCTTTTATAAACGATCTCGTTCTGCGTAATTTATTGCAAATCTACCACAGTCGAACGTCGCTTTGGCGAAACTGAGATTAATACCGTCGTTCTTCGATTCTTTTCGTTTGAATATATTTGCGTTCATACTCTTTTGTGTCGATATTGGAGACAATATTCCCCGTTTTTCTTTCCTCTTATTTTTATCGTGCCGTTTGAAAAACGACGACTTCGCATGTATATTATTGCAAACGAAACAGCCTCGAGTATGCGTCGGGACAAGTTTTCACACTGGCTATAAGAAAACACAATAAATCGCTATTGTTTGAGAAATAAAAGAACATCGAATCGAAAGATGAACGTCTTTAGATTAAAGTCGATAAACATTCTTTTAATATAGAACATACTTTGAATGTTTAAGAACGAAACAAAAAGATTTTATAATGCAATAGCATCGTGATATTCGTCACAATGATCCGAATTGAAACAATTGTCAACGGAGCAACCTTTTAAGAATATTTTCTATTGAACCCCATCGTCACCCCATGCGTACTATTAAATGTTAATTTATACAATCGTCGAAAGTTTGCTCGGGTCCTTCATATACGACAACGGTCCGAGGCTGGCAAAGAGAAGAAGACGAAACATTTACATAACACGACGTAGGAGGAGATCTTTTGAGCCACCTCGATAAATTACAATATTTCTTCTTACGGCGGAGAACAAGAGGCGCAAAGCCTCAGGGGGGGGCAAAGATGAGGGCGGATTTCTCAGTACACAGGCTGAGTTTCTATACGCCTTGCGTATGAGGGGTGCAGAATCAAATGACGCCATTTTGATATGATGGACTTCTGAACGGATCGAAAGTGTAAATTTTGAACGGCGAGTGAATGGGAGGAATTTAGATCAATTATGCACAAATGAGAAAGATTGGTCTAAAGTTGATCTGGAATTTGATTCAATTCAACTGGAATGGCTTGTTTATATGTTTCATTTTTTTAAATTTTTTTACTAACTCACATATGATAAAAGTAAAATTTTGAAATATTTTTGTAATAGATATACTTCCATAGTTAAAATAAAAAATATGTATTTATTTAAAAAGAATAATCGAAGGAAAATAAAAAATGCTTTGATTAATTCGTGTTAGTGATTTTAGCATCAACCAAAATGGTTTGATAAAATTATGAAATTTTGTCACCCCATTTAACACTAAAATTTATCAGTAAAATATAAGATTTATTAATCACCTAACTATTGCAATAATATTTATCTATCTATATATATAAGAATGGATGTTTGTATATTAGACGTTGTTTCACTCTAACACTGTTTGACTGATCACTATGAAAATTGGTACGTATATGTATTTTTTATCGAGAAGATTTTTGTATCATTAAAACAAACAAAAAAATTGAGAAAAAAATTCAGTACAAAGAGTCGAAGATATATCTTTTGTTGAATTTAGTTGCCTTGGTTACACAATTCATACAATCACAGAATAATAACAAGTTGTTATAATACAGACTGACAGGACAACGTTTACCTGGTTCGGCTAGTATTATACAAAATATAAAAACATATTTAAATATTTCCAAGAATAATATTTCTTTTAAAAAAGCATTTATTTCTACATAAAAACGGTCCATAGATTGGATTTATTAAAAATCGTGTCTTTTGAAACCGTGCACCTTTTATACAACGTATAGAATACGCTCCTATATATTTCTATACTCCGTTCTATGGTCGACGAATTGCCCAGCGCTTTTGTGTAGAGAAAAGAAACATCAAACGGCGGGGTCGAAATTGCGCGAGAGGCCGAAAGTGAAATTGTAGGACGTGGAGGCTTTCGTGCTGTTGTAGACGATTAAAGTTCGGCTTGATGAGTTTTCGTGGACTGTGCGTCTTCGGATGATATGGCTTTTTAAGGGGTATCCCTTGGCGATATATTGACGATGAATGTGCCGTGATTGGGGACTGAGAGAATCATTAGCTTTTATATAGATGTCGAATTCTGAAGGTTTCGTATTAAACATCGACGAGAATTTAAAAGTTATTTGAATTTTTTATGCATAGTTCGGGGAAAAAATCTGTCTAGTAAATATACAGTGAATTGGACGTCGGATTATTAGAATATCGAAAATTTATACATTTATTATATATTATGCGAATAAAATGAGCATTTTATATACGTAATTAAAAGTTTTTTATATATATATATATATATATCTAATAAAGAGTTTTAACTTTTTATTGAATATTAATCAAATAAGATTACGAAAATAATTTTATATTTAAAAAAATATAAATATTATCATTTATATAATCATAGTGTGTAGAATTTTTTAATAAGCTTTTACCTAAATATTTAATATCAAGTTATCTTGTAATAATTTTTTATTTTTATTTTATTTTAAATATATTATTTAAATGTATAATTACGAAATAATTCTTAGTGTAATATATCAATTTGGACGATTCGTCTTGAATCCAATTAGCAGGAAGGCTGCAGAGACGCGACGATTAATGTTTTCGCGCTGCGTCGGAAAACTCCCCGGAAAAACCACCTTGGCGGACGACGCGTAAACACACAAAAGGGGTTTTCCCGAGGAAAAACTCGAAAATGAGAAAGCTCGCAGTCGAGAATTCTCGTTACGCAAAATTGTTTAATATGCGAAACGTAATTAACGCCGCGGACTTTTGCCCTTAATTAAACTATAGAAAACGCTGAGGGTTTGTCTGTGAAAATGTCACTCTTATATATATTATATTTAAGTTGGTATATGTGTGTGAATAGATACAAATGATTCTATTAAAACGGGGAATTTTTAAATGAAATTAAAAAATCATTCACTGTATGTATTCTTTATGAAAAATATATGCATTTTTTGAGCATGAATAATAATTTGAATGATAATAAGGGAAAAAAATGTGGATTTCAGCCGTTTTAGAAAAATAAACTGATAACATATAAGCACGTACAATTCTAGTGAGCAAAAATGGGAATAACAACAGACGAAAAATGTTAAGGAAAACAATAAATCTTGCGAGAGAGTGTGCTTTTCGAGCGTCAGTTGTGTTCCGTTCGCGGATATTTCAATACGTTTTCGCGGAAAATCCCGGAAAATCCGCCCATCGCAATGAATCAATGCGGATTCGCACACAACGGATCTCCTCGGCTGCAATTATATGCGAATTTATATATTACACAAAATATATATTATATGTATAAACACTGAGAATTATTTCGCGGCTTTCGCCTTCCGGAAAACGGAAAATCCTTCCGAAACGAGGACCCACGGGACTCGCGGCTGAGTTAACAATTAATTCGACCTTTGACCGCTTCGGTTCTTGTCTGTGTGTGAAAGGAAAATTGACTGTGTGTATGTGTGTCCGAGGAAAAGTCGTAGGCTCTTCTTTGCCTTTACAGCTTTGTCGTGGGCGGAAAATCAACAGCCGGAAAAGTCACCGGTACAAAGAAAAGTGGCTCGATACTGTCGCGCGACGTTTCGCGGTTTCAATTTGATTCTTCAAAATAGGTATTCATATAATTTTATCTTTGTGATATTAAAATGATTTATTTTTAGATTTAATACGAATATGAATCATAAGATAAATGGTTGTCATACATTTCTATACAGAAAAGTCCATTTTTCAAGACTGATTATTAACGATTCATAAAACTCGTTCCTCCTATTATTCGGTTTATATATTAAAAATTTTATTGTAATTTTAAAAGTGCTGGACCGATTTACGATAAAATTTATTATGGACTTATAACAATCAAAATGTCGTATATTTAAAATAAAACTAGATTTTCATAGCACACAATGCAATGAATGCCTATTTGATTAATTATTTGTCATAAGATGGGTTTATAAAATAGTTTGAATGGCATCAGAAATATATTATAAAAACTTTATAAAATAAATTTTTGGTTCAAAACAAACCATCAAACTGATACGATGAATTAACACGCCCTAATTCGATTAATCGATAAACCAATCGTCAAATTTTTACCAGATTTCCATCTCATCTATGAAAAAAAACCCGACGAAATGCACATGCATCTCCAACAGACGATGATTGATGCACTTCTGGTCCTCGACTAACGATGATCGGTCGACTTCTAAAAACATGTGCTTCCCGATGATGAATCATCGTCTGGCAAAAGCTCGGTGGCCGTGTACGGAAAATAATTAAAAAAATATACAAATACATATATTTAAAAGCGGGAAAAAATGATGATAAAGCGTGGCGTCGACACTTTTTCGTTTCGTCGTCGTAATATTTTATTGCGTCGTTTATTTTTCGTGTCGTGTTTTTTTCGACGAGTGCCGATAAATGAGGTGCTGAAGCGTCGCACGCATTTATTATTAATGGGCCATGATTAATTTCAGCGTTTTGAGTTGTGTATGTTTTCGTATTCATATGTGAATTTATTGCTAATTTATTTAATCGAAAAAGTTTGTCAATCATTGTATTATATTTAAGCGATTTATTATAGTTGGATATCTAACGAAATTGTATAGAATAAAAAAATATATATTTATATTATAGTTTGATACTAAATCTATACGAGGCAAGTGCGTCGCGCGAAAGAGCCCGATAAAAATTTGCAAACAAGCCAAAAGCTCGGCCGAAAACTGGAAATAAATTAAATAAAACAATAAAGGGGGCACGCGATTTTTCCCCCCGGCTCTAAACGAGCGCAATAATTAAACGTTTGTTTGTCGGAGCGTAGTTTTTGGCACGAGCTTTCGAACGGTCGCTTTTTTGCGGCCGGATTAATGGGCCGTTTGAGAAATGGCGACGCGACGATAATCGCGCTCGTACATCTGTCGCTATCAATTAACGCGATAATGTTACTTTTTATCAAATGTATAATTGATATGATCGCAATAATGGATGTTTTCCAATGAAATACTAGGATATTCGAGGCAAAAAGGATGAAAATGTAGCGAGTGCGTTTGTAGAAGAAGAAGGTCCATCGTTCTGATCGTTCTTTCGATATTTTGTTGATAATGACGATATATTTTTGGTATAACAGTGAAAATGATTGATAATTTGATTAACGTACTTAGCGATGATCGCCTATATATAATCACAGATTTTTGTGTGTCTGTGTGTTCGAATGATTCTCGTGACTTCGGTCGCGCTCGCGACTATGGTCTTTATGAGTATAAAGTTAACGTCTATAATATGATGCTTATTACCTACTAACTATTGGCTTTACCTGTATATACAAAAAAATGAACTATTTTGATTTTATTAATTAAATATTAAATATTCTAATCGGGTACAAAATCACAGCCGATGTTATTAACATCGGGCTTATTAACTATTTATTAATAATTATAAATTTTATTATGTGAGTTTCTTATAATGTTAGTACCAATGATCCATGTTTGTTGTGTCAAATATTGTTGAATTAATATTTATTAATAAAAAAATCTCAGGATATATATAATGTTAAAATATATAATATAAGAGCTTAAAAAGAAAGTCTATTGTTATAATTGATATAAAGGAAACGAGAGAGGAACGAAAAATGATGGCGCAATGTGTGGGCGGCGGCACTATCTCGAGGAAACAATCGCCGCCATTTAATATAGTCATTTTGTTCGTGAGGCTCAAGTTGTTAACCTTTATATTGTAATTCCATACAGACACGTACTACAAAATTCAAATTAAATAAATGAAATTCGATCAAATCCACACCTGCATGCAACATTAAATCACCTATCAGCGTCTGGCAATCAAGCAAGAACAGCTCCGCTCAATTAACAATTCACAATTGCCAACACATACGCGCATACACAAACACCACACCAAACACCATAATAATATAGCACAATACACCCACACCATTGCGAGGCCGAGGGTCGTTATATGCGAACAATCTGCATTGTTGCATTCCGACCGCCCGGTATGTTGAAGGCTCAGTACCGCCTAATATCGGGGAGATTCCATCGGATTTCGTGTCCGAGGTTCTCAATCGTGTTGAAATCTGAGAATATGGTTTGTAATTAGTGAAAAATTAATGTATATTTTATAAAGGTATCATTTAGATATGAATTATCCACAAATAGTCCAGAGAACATAGGTATTGGCTAATAATAAGAGACAATTATAGGAAAGTCGAAATTTGGTATAAAGTTTGATACTGTGATTCTTAAAAAAAACGTAAAAAGTTGATATTGATAAGAGGTTAGTTTAAAAGAGGCTAGAGTAGGGTTAAATGCAACTGAAAACGGTTTTTCTTAAATATCAAATAAGACTAAATAACTCTTGATGTTATAGAAATATATTGTGGATCAAATTTGTAGCTTAATAAATTTCCTACAAGAAAGATTTTGCAATATTTATTCGTAAGGTAACTATTTTGGAGATAATTCGATAATTTGACAGAATTGGTACTATTTTGTATTATATATAGCCCTTAGATTTAAGGACTATGTACAAAATAGTACCAAACCTCCATATACCTCTAAGGCTTGCATCTTAAAGCTTAGAGGTATGTACATACGTAGAAAGCTCAAAAAATATTTTAATTCATTAACAGAATAATTTATTAAAACATAATTAATGCGATAATAAACCTATCGATACTTACTTAATGTGGTGAATTATCTACTCAATGCTGTGAAATATCTACTTGTCATTTTATGAAAATTTTAAAATTCAAAATTTCACATCGACATAAAATTTCCTGAACTAAAAAAATCATTACAATCTGAACTAAAACCAATTAGCAAACAACAAACTTAACCAAAGCATACAATCGTCATTGAAAATTTGAGTTTAATTAAAACGCTCATGTTTCAAAAACTATTGTTATCTATGAACCAAAAACAGCGCGACATTATCGGGCCGAACGAATTAGTGCTCGTTTCTGACATTCCAGTTAACTCACAAAGTAAATCGTTCCCGCATTATCCATAGTTAGACCCGCATAACAATCCCACAACGTGTATAACGTATGTGCATAATATATTTCGATATATGAGAGTTATCGGATCGAAAGCGACGATCCGCGCCTTTGGATGGAAAATATCATAGAAAACAACATTGATTTTCAACTTTAACGCATCGCGAACTGTCAGTTTCGAATAATTAAGCTCAATAGTATATGAACTCGTATGCAAATTCACCATCTTGTTCGCAAGCAATCAAAGCTCAGCACCGTGTGAGCCAGGCCTGATGAGTTTCCAGTGCATTCAGGATTCGCATCCCGACTGCATATCCTGATGCATGTCCTGAATGGTGGCTGCCTACCGCAATCTGGCTGCGATATGCTGTTGGATGACAGCCACGATGACAGTTCTTGGTACAAGACGATTATTTGTTGTGTAGTAGGATTTTGCAGACGTCACGAAAATTTCGAAAATGGATTTAGAGATGTGTGTGTATGTGAATTTGAATAGTACTGCAATTTTGTGTAAAGGAAATGTGTTGGTTGGATCGAATGTTTGTAGAAAATTTTGAGACTTACTCGAATGAAGATATCGAATTGTATAAAAAGCTTACCTGAAACAATAAAAATTAAATTATTATAAAAATTGCATATTTTATAATTATATTGTATTGGATATATAATATAATTTTTATTTTTCACTGGAAGATTCCTCTCATCCAAATTTCTTTTACAAATATTTGTATCTAAATATTACATGATATTTATATTCCAGATACCAAAGGGAAGAGAAAAATATGGAAGGCAGGAATTTTCCAAATAGCAAAATTTGTTAATCAATTTTAATAAATAAATATTCAATCAAAAGTGTATTGTTTAAAAATTGCTAATCTAAAATATGTTTAGGCGCACTAATTCTATTATATTTATCAAATTTAATGCGTTTTATTGAGTGACCCATTAAAGGGCGAGTTTGTTCACCGCGGGCATGACCCGAAGATCGGCTAGGAAAATCCCGAAGGATAATCCGACACTTAATTCTTTCGTTCGGGTGTTGTGGGGGATGAATATTCATCCCCGTTGGCCAATATGCCGCCCGAGGGCCGAGTAATTCGACACACCTGCGACCCGCCCCTGAAAATAATTGGAAAACCCCAATTGGAATTTCATGAGCCCGCCGTCTTATGTATAAGAAAACACGCAATAAACATAAATAATACCAAAGTGAATATTCAAAAAATTAAAATAGAAATTCCCTTTATACGAAACGTATATTTTTTCTTTGTGAATAATACGACAACTCCCCTATTTTCGGTTCAGTAAATAATAGGAGTAATTTAATTCTTCGTCCCTTAAAACAAGCGACCTCAGACGAGATTTCCCCAAAGCAATTGAACTCCCCTACCCAGCAGCCATATGATAATGAGGATTCGGGCTTAGCACCTCGAGGATTAGCCGAGCCTGTGAAACTTCCAACTTTCCGCGGAAAGGAAGATTTCCACGGAAAGAATCGAGATAAACGCGGCGGTAGACGTTAAAATTCAAAGGTTTTCCTCTTCCTCAGTCCTATGAAGATGGGCGGAAAATGTGGGCGGAAAGAGCGTAGACGCTAACGCAATAAGGGAAAACTGCCGGAATGGATGGGATCGAATTAGGGAAAACTTCTTCAATATTATGCAAAATCGCAATATTCAAATTAATACCCCGTATACGTAATTCGCGCGGCGGTGGAGGGGAAAGCTTAATTATAAAAGCGCGACTAACTTCATATGCGTATAATGAGATTTGGCGCATATAAATCAGACTAGAAGCTTTGCCGATAAGACGAGCGATTAAGAAGAGTTTGAAGGAATACGTCTAATTTGGAATCTCGCAAGAATGGTCCCAAGAAATTTTATTACACATTGTGATATTCAACGTAATAATGACTTGTCAGTTTCAAGTTTCTACTTTCTATATTTAAATGAAAATTCTGTGCGAGACTCTATAGAATTAAATAGAGGTGTTCACGAGTGCGTTAATATGGAAAATTTGTCGGAATTGCATCCATGCATAAATTACAGTAACATTATACGTTTACGTTCGAAGCAAACAATTTAAATATGTTATCTTAGAAATTTTTTTTGTTTTAAATTATAAAAAAATTACATTTGACATTATTAGCTCGGGAAAAGAGGAAAATTCGTAGCTCGATTTTCGCCGCACTTTCAAGCGTCGGCAAATAATAAGGTGCCTCGTTCGCGATACGGCCGACTTTTAAGCGAGTTTTCCCAATTTTCCGGCGGCAACTTCAAAGTGCTCGGCGCGAGAAATTGTTTATCATCTAGCGGCACACGAAAAAAAAACACACATAAAATATAAGGTGAGCGCCGAAAACGGGACTTCGGCTCGGCGCGCGCGCTTATTTCATTCTTTATTTAAAGGAGAGATGGGATAAGGCAAAAAAGACTCCTTTTCAATTTGCATTCCAATTTGTGCGGCGCAAAGATGGGGAAAAATGGGAAACGCGGCCGTCGTAGGTGGAAAAGCGCGACGCTTTTCCTTACGTTCGGCTGCTATTGCATCGCATGAACTAATAGCGGAAAATGTGCGAGCGCATTCGAATACGTCGAAATTCATAATAAATATTTAATTCATTTCGAAACTAGGTCAACCTATTTGGCTTCAGTATTTTCAATATTAAATAAAAATATCAATCATGAATTTAGTCTTTTATAAAAATATGACAGATTTTTTCAGTCCATCTATAGATTTTTTTTTCAAAATTTAATAGTTTTTCAAATTTTTTTACAATTTTTCTAAATTATTAATTATTCTTGATTAATAGCCTTAAATATACCCAATCTTTTCTTTTTGCAACAGGGATATATTTCAGAGATTATTGTGCGAAAAAAATGTATAGGGGCCATATTATACTGAAAAAAAGTTTCGACAGTATATTTGAATAGAACTTACACCTAAAATTTATTAAAAATGTGTAATATGGAAAAAAAAATCGAATTTTTTCATTAAATGATTATAATTGTATACCGATTTGTAACAAATTTTACCATTGTGGCATAATAAAACATTTTTTTAATTTATTTTTATACCGTATAAAAAATTTTGTAACAAAAATTATGGGTTCTTCTTCATTGTACCGTGTAAAAAAAGTTTGAGTGTATTTGATTATTTTAAATACTGAATTTTTCCCGTGGATAATATATGATGATCAAATCGATATAAACCATCAACCAAATCAGAAAATATACTCGAATTTTCACGCATCAACCACTACCGCCCTTCCGCATTTTCCGATAGTTTTTCCCGCGAGAGTCCGCCGTTTTTCTACGCCATTAACCTTCGCCGACAATTAGCCCGGATCTTCAACACTCGATCTCGGTTTTTCCCCGGGCATAATGCACCCTCCCGGCAGGGGCATTCACGCGTTATAAACCCTTATTATGTTTTTCCCGGTGGCTTTTCGCGGCGCGATGTGAGTGTCGCTCACGTGAGAGGCATTCGCGAGGGTGTTTTGGTAGGTTGCTGCTGCGGTTGGGGTGAAGGTTTTCGTATTTGGAGTGAAATTTAATTTTGTATTTGAGAGTTTTTAAAATCTGAATTATTATCCCTTATATATAATAGCGGATTTCTGTGTGTGTCTGTTCGATGACGCCCGCGACTTTAAAATGATCGCGTTTAACTGAACGTCCCTGTAGATGAACGAGCGATCAAACCACCGAGCTATAAGCCCCTTACGCGTTTCTCTCTTTTTTTTTTAAATATATATTAAATTAATTAATTAATCAATTTTAAGCACGATAGATGTCTCTAATAAATAATTAAATAATTAATTTAAAAAAAGCGCGATAATTACGTAATAGTATAGTAATTACTTTTCATGATGTATGCATAACATTGATGAAAATATTTCGAATTACCTATAATGGATTTGGTTAATAAATAATTAAATAATGTAATCGTTCGTTTGCATAGATTATTTAATATTTATTTTATTACGTAATAGTATGGTTAACAATTCACAGCCGATGTTATTAACATCGGGCCTATAAACTAGTATTATAATACTAGCGGAAAGTACCCGACGTTGTTTGGGACTTTAATTTAAGATCAAATTATTTTTTTAATTTAAATTCAATAAAATAAAAGCATAAATCAGGCTGCGTATTGTTACAATTTTTGAACGTGCAACAATTTTTTTTATATAGGGGTGGGAACATTTTTTTGCAAATCAACCCGTTTTGGGTTTAGGGAAATATAGTCACCCTATTTTAATGATACAAAAACCTTCTCGACAAAAAAATATATATACATGCCAATTTTCATAGCGATTGGTCGAATGGTGGAGTGAAACGCTGTCAAACAAATATATATACAAACAAACAAACATCCATTTTTATATGAATAGATTGAGGTATTTTTCATAAGAAATGGTTGGAGTACTTTGATGTTAGTTGTTTTTTTTATTGATTTTTTTATATCTTTAACCTTGATAAATGAATAATAATGAGTGGAACAAAAAGGAGTGATTCAAAATCGTTTTATATAAAAATATGAAAAATTTTGTACAAGTATTTAAAAAATACTATAAATATTTTGGTTCTGCCCAATTTATCGTATAAATATGCTTTATTCAAGTTGTATGAGTTTTGATATTGCATAAAATAGTGTTATGAGAAAATGTTTATGCATATTTTGAATAAATTTTCAACAATGAATATGCATTTAATTTTTAAATTATAAACTATGTATTAATTCATGAATATTTCATGATGTTAAATTGATTTAAATATTTTTGAAATTCTGCCGATTATACTAATAAAACCAAATTTGAAATTAATATAAATACATTTCTTCGTTTCAACTCGAATTGAATTCAATGGGTAACTTATTTATATTATATTAAAGGAAAATGGTTTTTAGATATTCTATTTATTTAATCGTAATATACGCTGTGATAATTATCAAAATTTTATTTAAATTGATTCATCAAACCAAGAGTTGGTAAACTTTAAAACATCAAAATTTTAACGTGAAAATTTGAGATTTGGCGGACCAGATAGCAAACTTTTAAATTTTAACATGGTAAATCTACTCAAATAGGAATAGAGTATAAGTTTAAAATTATTAAAAGTCAAGAATTTTCAAGGATATTACAAAGAGTACATGAGCACTAGAGGAGGGGGAGTTTACAAAGATTCAACAAGAAGTATACTGAAATCTGCCCTAAACATAAACTAAATTTTAAATTTAATTTTCAAAACCAATCCAACAGAAACACACAAAAGCGCAGACACTCAAAAAACAAAAAATAAATCGAATCCCTCACAAAACGACAAAACGCAAACTTTCCGAATCCGCATTATCCCGAAGACCCTTTCGCGGCGGATCACGCTAATTAATGACAACCCCCCGCCCGGCAGGCTCTGTTGTGTTTCCGTATCCGATTTTAATTCTTCCACTTTTAATTAGCGACTCGGCGAATTGATTGATGAGGGCGGGCCTCCGCGGAAATTTCCCGAATTTCCCGGAGGGAGGAAAGCTTCGAATCCGTCGCTCGCCTGCGACAATAATTAATACGATCCGCGGAAATCTCTCGGGAAACCGGCGGGCGGTTCGGGGCTCGGTCGCGGAAAACTTGTTACGTCGTATCTCTTAATAATGATATAATTCGTTGTAACGGAATTCGTTGGGGGAGAGAAAAGCGTCGTGAAGGATTAGCCGGATGCGCCGAAATTCGAAACTGTTTGTGTTGGGGTGTGTGTTTGTGTGTTAGGCGTGGCTTTCTCGCGTGAGTTTTGATTGTAATTGGGTTTGTGGTGGCGAAAATTGGGGTTTTTAATTGGATGGAGTGTGAATTTTTGTCGGTCGTGTTGGATCGTTTTCGAAAAATGAGGGTGTATGTTGTGGAGAAGTCTTCGGAAGGTTCACTTGAATGGAAGACGCTGTGAATTTTATATTTTGCTAAAAATAGAAGTATTTTTGTGTAAGAAGATTTCAAATAATGCGCAAATACAGACTGACGAAAAATAATATATTCTGACAGAAAATGAGTAAATAAAATTCGCATTTTCTACGGAATTTATTTGACATACTAACATACTTTTTAATGTTCACATAATCTACATCAGAGATGAACAAATTCTATTTGGAAAGACTGCTTTTTAAATGGAAATTTTTTAATCTTTCGATTTTCTTTCTACAAAATTTTTCACATTATCAATTTAAATACTATCCCAGTAATAAAATTTTTAATTTTATTCCAAAATTATGACTATCACGATTCACAATGATAAGTTACTCATCAATGATTAATCTAATTGAAAAAACACTATAATATTTAGTAAAAATAATATTTAATTATCAAACCTCATTTTATCGATATATAAAAACACGCATACATATATGTCGTATTTCGTATTTCGTCGCGGATTTCTATGCGCGTGTCCGTCTGTCCGTTTGTGTATCTGTTCAATGACGCTCGCCACTTTTTCGCGAATATGTTCTTTATATGCGTATACAGTTAACGTGTACAATATGATGCTTATTACCTACTGTCTCTGGCTTTGCCTATGTCGTAATTGTGGCAATAATAAATGAACTGGTTTTATTAATTAAATATTAACTATACAATTTGAGTATGGGCATCGGGTAACCAATGTTACTACTGGCTTTGCCATTCCAATTTAGCTCATATGTCTGTTAAAATAACTGCTATAATCACTATTTACATCATCCTCGAACTCGAAAATCGCGAGCTCCAACTTTAGTCTTTATGGTAATTATAATAACGGCTATCGCGATAATAAACAAAATAATTGTTGATTATATATAAAGGATATTATTCCGAATTGGATGAAGAGATTGATACTCCAAAGCGAAACCCTTTGGCGATAATTAAATATTTTCAAATTTTATCGTTTTCTGTTTCTTAACAAATTTCATTTATTTTTTACTATTTTCATTAATAAAATTGACATTATATTGTATCATCAATATATTTCTTCAAACTTCACATTCACAGCCGATGCTATTAACACCGGGTCTATACACTAGTAAAACATAACACAAAACTCACCGGTTCAGCGTCGCAGGCTTCAATGTCGGGCAAGGGGTCGTCAGTGCAGTAAAACTCCGGCTGCAAAAGGGGCGGTCTTGGGGGTGGTGGCAGCAAGAACTCCGGCGGGGGGCCTAAGCAGTCGCAGTCGCCACGGTCGCCAGCCTCCATCTGCCACATGCCGCCGTCTGTGCTGCTCCTTCTGAAAACCGCGGTTTTAATTATACATTCGGTTCCATTGTGGATCGGAGAGGTTTGGGATGTGTCGCCTTTGCGATGCGTCACGAATTGTTGAACTAGTTCAGTGGTTCTTAGCCGGTGCGCCGCAAGCTCGTTGCAAGTGCATCGCGAAAAATGGTGAAAACCGAAAAAGTAGTTCACAAAATTATGAAAGTCGAAGAAAGATCTGATGTGACTTCGATTTGTTTGCTTTTGCGTACTGAAGTCGAGCGGTTAGCAAGGAGTAAAGTTTTATGGTGATTCATAGAATTTAAGAATGAATTGTTGATCTTTTTTCGTTCCGTGGTTATATTTTTATAGTGTGAAAAGTTGATCACAATGAATGCATCTCATTGTATTTGTAATGAAATTCCGATATGCGCATCATCACAGATTGATTTCATTATCAGTTAATTTACATTTTCGTTTTTTATGTTGTTTTAACATAAAATTTCAGCTGAAACCTGTTGTCTCTCTGCTATTTGGTGCGTTTTTGAGGTTAAGAAATTTTATCACCAAAAAGAACGTGACTAATAGTTAAATTGACAGCGATGCAAGACTAGTCGGTACTGCTAACTCTTTTTTAAATAAATATAGGACGCTAAAATTACAATTTACTTTTTTTATATTAAGTAGATTAACAATGTTTAAGCTTTTTCAAAAAATTATGATAAGTGTCAAACAAGTGTCAAGTTTAGTATCAAACATTAAAATCCTTCTTTATCGATGTTTTATAGATAAACAATGAACAGTAATAAAAGTGAGATTTATATTTAAACAAGCTGAACCCGGCATACGTTATTCTGCCAGTCTATATTATAACTTTTCATAGGGATCGGTTAACCGACATAGAAGATGATATACTGCAGCGCCACCTAGTGGGAAGCTATAACAAAGAGAGTAGCACAAAAACTTTCTCCACAAAAAAAAAACGTATACATGCCAATTTTCATAGTAATTGGTCGAACAGAGTTGCAGTGACCATATACATCCATTTTTATATGTTTACATATGAAAATTTGATTAAAATAAGTAGAATATTCTGTATATCAAAACTTTTGGTAAAGAAATTCTATAGATTGGTTTATATAACAGCTTAAATTTATGATTTGATTTAAATTGATCGTAACAATACCTGTATTGGTCGTTGTCTGGTTTGTGGTCCGGCTCTGGCGGCAGTGGCAGTCTTGCGGCCGGAGTAGGCTGCTGATGGACGTCGTCAGCCTCTGGTCGCTCCATGCGACCAACAAATTACGGCTGAAATCGATCAAAACGAAAAAATACAATGAATAATTCAACGCATCGAAAAACCAGCAACAATCAAATCAACTAAAATTAGATTCAGCGTATATCGGGGCGAAAAGGGCGCTGTTTTTCCGGAATTTCCACGCGGGCGGAAAACTCTCAGTCCGTGATTGTTTATCTTGGTCCCTTTATAGTAGGAGGACATCAAAAGGGAGCACACGCACACTGCACCCGATATTGCCGACGCCCCGAAAGCCTTCTGTTGACTTTGCCACCCTGTCGATTGATCTAGAAATCCACCGTGGTGATTTCAGAAACGATTTTTTTTAAATTTTCAAACGTATTTCGTGATTTTTTAACATAAATTTATCATATAAAGGAAGAAAAAAGTTTTAGTATTGAATAATATTGATTTTCTCAGAATAGAATGCTGACTCATATGGAGTCAATAAACAATTTATTGTTAAATCGGAATATACGGGTGTGTTATATTTTGGGTAATATATTTCACGATAAATGTACTTATTCAGGGTATCATAACATAAGACGGCAATAATCGTTTGGCAATAGGATTGTTTGACCTATTTACATGATCAAATCAGTATCCTGGATATCTGACAAAGGTCAAACCGCCAATTGTTGGAAACCCTCAAAGGGTAAACACTACTTAAGTAGAATTTATAGCATGAGATATGTATAACTCGAAAGCGTATTGCTTTTTGTTCCCGCACAAATACATTCCCGCAACGATTATAATACCAGCGATTAAATGGACGATATAACTTCAACTATTTCGGATAATACCACATTTTTTCTCAAAAATTTCACCATATACGAAATATATACATCAAATAGGTTTACCTAAACTGAAAGATCTTCACATACATAATATCATGTCTGCCTTTGTAAGCAAAAGCACGAGAATTTCCGCGGCACCGAAATAGAACACCATAGATCACGCGTCGAGATAAAACCGCGAAATTTCCCGACGGCGACACCGTTGATCTAATTCGGCATCGGAGGAAATTGCACGGTTCGATAAACCGGGGTTTTTTCCGTGTCCTGAGAGCGAAAAACCCAAGGCTTTTCCGCGGAGAAGCGCACAGTTTTTCGCGGCTAGAATAGAATTTATCGCGCCGCTAAAAAGCTTCCTTTCGTTCGCCGTTTGTCTGCGTTATGGTGTTGACCCTTTTGCCTCGGGTTGTATTAGTTGTTAAAGGTTCGATGAAGTTGATTGTTTAGGGTGTTATTGGTAAATTGGGTTAACCTCCTGATATATTACTAGACGTATATAGTCAGTTATTTCGATAAGTATTTAAAAGTTTTAGTTAGAGTAAAAATGTTTTATAAAATGAGAAATATTAATCAAAAGATATTTACAGAGTATAATAAAAATTAAGAAAAAAAATACAGTTTTTTATAAAGTAGATCTTTCAAAAGTAAATAGCGCATGCAAAATATTCATGTGTTCGTAAACAATCAGACGTATGCAAACATATTGAACGATAAAAAAAGCGTGAAAAACGCGAAAAGCGAAACGCTTTCGCAAAATATTCATCGTTCCATTTATTATTGTATATTCGAAAAAAAAAATATGTGAAAGAACGAAACGCGCCCGAAGATAAGAAGTCGAACGAAAAACGCGAACGACGGAAAAACGGGGAAAATCGCTCCTACGCGATACAACGAATAATACCAGAAGCGGATATTATTTCGGAATTAATTTCCACGTAGACAGTGGCGTGTTTCGATCGATTCTTAAGACTGAAGTTAAATAAATGGCTCCGAGGTAAAATTTATTGCTCGAATGAAATAAACGTGAATTATTTCCATGTAGTTTTTTCGGTAAGTAGCTTGAATGACCCAGTAATAAAAGTATATATGAATTGAAAAATTATCTTTTTGTAAAAACGTATACAATACAGAATTTAATAATAAATTATCCACAAACGATCCAAAGCCACCACTGTCAAAAATATCGAAACGCCTTTCAAAAGACAACGAACGAAATTGGACGAAAGCGAAATTTCCCGACGGCGAGTAAGTGAGCGAGTAATTAAGAAGTTGTTCTCCGTTACCCTCGGCGAGGACACAAATTGTCACTTAATGGAGAATCCTCGAGAGCCTTTTCCGAACCTTTGATCCGAAAATAATCCGAAGGATCGAAGCGAAGGCTCTAAACGTCGCCCCTGCTCTGTGTTCGTTAAATAAACAATATTCCGATCGGCGCTAAAGCTAAATAATAAACAAAGTGGATGACCCGATTAGGGACAGGTTTTGTTGTTTAATAAGAAGTCGCTGCATTGAAAATATCATTTTGAAGATAATTAATCGACACTGTTTAAACATCTATGTGAAATATTTGTTAATTTAATTAATACCGAACTTCGTGTAATTAATTATATCTAAATTATTTTCGATAATGAATTACTCGAATACATCAAAAGATCAAAAACAACTCTCGCCATTATGAAACATAATAATTTGAACATTCGACGCGTCGAATCGGATTTTCCCAGAAGCGGGAAGTCAGTCATCATCAATCGTTTCAAACCAACCACACACACACACGAAACCCGGCTTAAACACAGATATAAACACGGTGCATAATTGTCCCTGTCCATTTGATGTCTTCATCTGTTCGAGCACCGTGTCGGACCCGAATTAACGCGGCCGCGGTTAATGAGCCGCGAGTGTGAGAAGCCAGCCGAGAAACAAAGGACTCGAAACGTCCGTATTATATATGTATTGTATAATGTGTACGTTCTGGATTGTTCTCGGAATGATTTCTGGACTTGTGCTCGGTTCGGTTGGAAGTGTGGTAATCTTGAGGAGTCGCAGTGGCTGGAGTGCGCTTCGGTTAATTATGTCGGACTTTCGATTGCTTGGAGGTTGTGAAAGGTTTTTGTTTTGAAATATTGTACAGTTTGTTAAGTTTAGAGATTGGTGAGGTTTTGGTGATGGTTGGTTTTAGTATTTGTTGTAATAAGATGTATAACGTTTGAAGGAGGATGAAAATGATTCCGTTCAATTCCGAATCAACTGATTTGGATCAAGTTTTTTTTTCAAATTTAAATATGATCGTTTTTATTTAAGAATATATATATTTTTAATTTTAACATAAAAATCCATGTTTTGTAATATTGTAACAGTAATTTATTTTACATAATTTTACGAAACATAATTTTGATTTAATATCTGTTGTACAGAGTCCATATTTCTAATTTTCATTGCTTAACTTAAAGCTTTTAATGGAAGCATTTACAAGCCTTTTCAGAGTTTTGTCATCTTTATGTTATCATTTATTATTATTATATAAAAACATACATGAAAACAACATTAGAATAAAAAATAAGATGAGAAAAAAAAAATCAAAATTATACAAGTTAACCTCACTTTGGTTAACGATAAAATTTAACGTAGAAAGTTTAAATTAACCAATTTTCAGAATTGTACAGTAATATAATGTATACGTATATATAATCGATAATCCCAGAAACAAATAACAACTTCGTTCGAGGTCTCTTCCCGGTTCGAACATTTCATTGTTAATTTTCTTACATTTTGAACCGCGCCGTTCTTAAAATCGGCGAGTTCGGGCACGAAACGTAATTTCATACATATATAAATAGGATCGAACGGCGGCGAAAAGTTGAAATTTCGTGTCGGCGAACTGTGAAATTTCCAAATTGAGTTTCGCGGACGGGAAATTTTATTAAATATTAATAAAACCAACAAAGGTTCCGCAATGAAAGTTTCGAATGTTAGACAACGGAAATAGCCGCGTTCATCCTTTAAAACCGCGCCGGTATTTTATTTATTTATTTATTTATACGCAGAATGTACGAACCTGTGTAGGACTCGGGTAAAATTTTAATATCGGAGATTTCGTCTGGCTTTTTGACATTTAAAAAGGTCCTTTTATTTGGATTTGTTCCGTGGAAGCGACTTCTTGGACTCGGTCCACTTTGCGAGAGCGGACAAAGAAAACGTTCAGAGCTTATACGACGATTCAATAACTAGATTGAACTTCGATTCACACGTACAACAATTCTCCAACTGTGGTCCTTAGGAAATAATTTTGTTAAATGCGACTTCTTTGCACTGTTCAATGTATATAAGATCATTGTATTATACTTCTTTATCCTATACAATTCAGTGTGTAAGATTATCAATTCGAAGTTGGTTCAGTGAGTTTAGGTTTATCGTGGACTTCGAAATTCGTATTATAAATCATGCACACGTCATAAATCATTTAAATCGAACGTTTTCATAACAAGATTTGAAAATGTGAATAGGAAAAGTTTCAAATTCGCTCGGACTTTGGACGTGCGATTTATGCGGCGACCGTTACGGTTAATCAAGCGTGGACTTTTCACTATTTCCAAAAGGAATATATTACGTACGCAAGATTTAAAATATATATTTTTTAACATTTACTATTATAATAGATAAAGATTATGTGTTTCTTTATTATTATTATTATTTTTTTTTGATGAACCAAGACCGAAAATATTATTTAAAACTGAGTTTTTTTTATCAGGCCTATGAAATTTTTTTTATTATAAAAATTATATATTTTTAATACTCAAAGGTTACAAATATCATGTTTTAAATATAATAACAATAAAAAAATATTTAAAAAAAAAAGTTCATAATATATAATATATTATTATATCAAAGATGAATAGTTAAAACGATAATTTTCAATCAGTCAATTTTCAAAACATATTCGAACCAGAAATGGCGAATTTAGGTATTGCACATCCCACATTATATATATAATACGTAAATATATCCTCGAGGAAGACCGTTTCTGTCAAATATTGGATATTTGCGTAGTTCCGGCGGCTAAGCGGCGCTCGCGATGGCCACAGTTCCGAATAACTTCCGGGCCATTGGCGCGAAAATCGGACAGCGATGTGCCGAGAGCACCTGAATCCTCGATTATATTATGTGTATCCTTTATATTTCGAATGCAGGATGTGTCTTTGTGTTCGAGGCGAGAGATTTGTTCGCCGGTGGGAATTTTCGCGACGGTGGAAATCGGGAAAATCTCTCGTTCCGTTTTCGTGTCGATTTTTTAGGTCTAGGGTTATTTTTGCTTCAATAGAAGGTTAATAAAAAAAATATTCGAAGTATATTGAAAAATTATAGTCATATATAATAAAATTTTATTTCCGATGTATTAAAAAAAAAATTGAACGTTTGATATTCTGAAACTACGTACAATAAATTCATTACGCTAATAATGCGTACATTATCAACGCAACAGTTCAACTAGCCTTAATTGGATAAAACGACTCGACACTTACCCGTACTTGGATAATGACAATAAACCCTAATTTTTAACGGCTCATTAATACATCTGGATCCATAAAAGTAATGCATGATGCAAATTGAGCGAATAAAATGCCAATTGAAACGATAATACCTTTTTTTTATAAGAGCTACAAGTTTTCTTCGGATACATGAAACTCTTTTTGAATGTATTTGTATAACGTAAAATTTAATCGTTTGAAATAGTTTTAAAGATTATCAATTTAATATTAAGTGGAATGTGAATGATTTTCATTTGAAAAGTGCTGAATTTTGTGGAAAAAAATTAATTCAATTTTTGGTGTGGTATGCAAAATTATTTTTTTTTTTATTAAGATTTTAAAGGAAAATTTTTTGAATGACTGAAAAAAAATGAACTTTATTAATATTTTCAGAATTATCTTGAAGGACAAATTCGATTACGAATAGAGTTTAAGAGGATTTTACTTTAGATAAATTGAAATAATTCAACTTCAATATTTTAATAGAAAGAGTTTAAAAGGGCAAATTTTCAATTTAAAAAAGTTTTAATGATTGGAAAATAGTAATCGAATCACATAGAAAAAAGTCAGTAAAATCGTCGAAAGAATCGAAAGAAAATCTGAACAGAACGTAACGCACATAACATATTCCAATCTCCACCGAAGAAATTCCGCATCCAAAGCGGAAAAACATATAAAAAAATGACCCGAAAAAATATAAAAAAGCAAAAAAGAGCGTCTATCGGACCAATCTCGGGGGTGTGCTTTCGGCAAAGGCCATTAGCGGGACGAAAGCTAGCCGGCTAAGAGGGATAAATCAACCCCTTGGAAGGCTGCTGGTTTGGCTTCGCGTTTCTAACGTTTTTACTCCGAACAGACAAATGTCGTGCCGAGTAAAAAATTTGGATCATACTGTTTTACGTTGGCTACGGATTTTCAGGTTGTTGTGCGCGAAAATTCGCATTGTGTACAACGCGGGAAAAAGCTCGCTTGGAGCGCGCTTTTATTATTCAACCGTTTTTATTTCGTAATGGCGGGAAATGCATGAAATGTGTTGGATGTAGTGCAGGCTTTGACATAGTGCAGTTTTAAATCACATTTCGTCGAGCTTCGCATAATTGAATTGTCTCGTTGTGAGTTTTCCGAAAACGAAGTTTGCAGCGAGCGCTGCAAAGTGTTCGGAAGCTCTGAAAGGATTGTCTATGGAACGATTATTTACTAGAAGATACTTCAGAGTTAATTGAATGTAAAATCGGATTCATATTCGAACTATAAAAAAATAAATCGATTTCACGAAACAAATCTACACCGACAAAAATTCAAATTCGAATAATCAAACATACGTCCAGATGAAAATCTCGGCATTTCGATTCGCCTGAAAAATCGCCCGATACGCTTTTCAGAGCACGCTTCGGCTATAAGCGAACTCTTCTCCTTTTTTTTCGTCCACGGCGCGGATTTTCGTCCGAATACACACACGTATAATATAATAAAAATTTGTATTTTTTTCCCGCCGTTATTATTATCGGGCTCTCTGTCGCCGTCTGATATCGGAGCGGGTGAAAATGCTAATTCAGCCACTCGACCGGTGAAACGGACCCGTTCGCTGAAAAATAGCTTCGTAATGCCGATCTCTCGTCATTATGACATTTTTCACCGGTCGAATAATTCAATTTTTCCCTTTCGCGATTGAATTTCCAATTTATACACGAATCGCGTTTTTCGTCCGGTGAAATTTCGGCATTAAAGCTATTGAATATGGTGGAAAAGCGGGCGGGAAATTTCGCGGAATTTGTGTATTGGTTTTATGTGTTTTTATTTTACTTGATATGAATAGGGATTATTCTGACGTTTTATGATATATATATGATTACTGGATATAAATAAGGGCTTAAGTGTCTTTTCAAGTATTCCAGATACAACTGTTTTTGTCAAGATATTTCCATAGCGACATATACAAACGATACAAGTGCGTTGTTAATATACGCTATTAATAATCAATTTTAGGGATTTCGACTATATTTTAAAATATGGGTTTAAAGAACGCATTTCTGATATAAAACTAGTTTTTAATTTTTTTATTATGTATTATATAATACATAAAAAATGAAGTGAATGTAAGCGTAAACGTATGTCAAAAAAAAAATAAAATGTTTCAATATTTGAATTTCATATCAAGTACGAAAATATAAAAGTGATTTTACAAAAATTAATGAGCATAAATATATTCGTATCTGTATTATGATAAGAAAAATTTCTTATAAATTTTTCGATCGAAATGTATTTTAAGAACACAAAAATTAATAACAGAATATTTTTTAAAATATAAAATGATATGAAAAAAGATTCAAAATTAAAATGAAACGTTTCGAAAATTTGAAACATTTCAATAACTCAAATCAGGAATTTATCGATCAGTGACAGCGCGCACAAAAGGCACCCGTCGAATTTTCACTCGTTTTCTTTTCGCAGCTTCATTTAAAATTTCAATAGCCTCGGCAAACTAAAAATAATAATACTCGAACGGAAAAATTGAAAAACAAAAAAAAAAAAAACGGTCGGAAAACTCTCGGCCGAACACGGCGGAAAAAAGACGACGCCGAAAAAAAATACGAAGCGTTACACCCTAAACATCAACGAGGAAATTTTTACATAATCCGACAAGGCTCTTCGGCATGGGTCGGCCTGGGGGGGGTGGAAGGAACAAGCTACCGAATAATATATGCCACCCCGCCCACTTTCGCCGCCCAACTTTTCGGCCAAGTCGGGGCTAAAATGAAAGTTCGCGGGCCGCAAAAGCTCGCGATTTCGGCGGCGGAGTGAAGCGGCGTTTTTCTCTGATTGCCGGATAGTGGCTGTTGAAATGTGGGCTGCAGTAAACGTTTTTTTGAAAATAAATATATTCATTATGAATTTTTCAATTTTTTTTTGATAATGTCATATTTTTTTTGAAAGAAAAATGAGCTTTACCAAAAAAATGATGAAATCATAGTACAAGTTTGTTATAATTATTTGAAAAAAAAAATGAATCAACAATCTGATAATTATAGTTATATTAGTATATAGTCCCGATGTTAATAATATCGGCTGTGGTTTTTTTATGAAATGGAAAACGATAAAATGTGAAAACCCGATTGTGTGAACTCACCATCATCATCAAGTCGCGGTTTGGGTCGTTCATTTGAAAAGAAAAAAAAAATTGCGAGCATCATCGACACAGATACACAGACAGACGGACACACAAACAGACGAACACACAGACAGACGAACACACAGACAGACGGACACATAGACGGACACACAGATAGACGGAGACATAGACAGACGAACACACAGACAGACGGACATACAGACAGACGGAATACAGACAGATGGACATACAGACAGACGGACATACAGACAGACGGGCACAGAAATCCGCTATTATATATAGGGGATTGATATCACAATATGAATGAATTTCTTATTAAAAATAATCAAAAAAATTAAAATTTAAGTCTAACACTGTGAAAATTACTCGTCGTCAATTATATATAATCATAAGGTTATACGCAATTCAAAATGTTTCGTTCCGAATTAATCTGGAGCGCGTTGAATATGTTTATTTTTTTTAATTTGAGCTTAATCCCGACCTTTTTCGATAGCTTTTATTGCGAAATTAGCGCTTTTTTTCGGTCCGTAAACGGCCGAATGAAAAATGTGCGTAATTTCGTTTTAATACGTCGGCTTATGTGTGTAATAATTACAAAGCATTCGCATTAACGTATAAAATTCGCTGAGAATATTTTCGCTATTACACCACGCGAATGTTGTAAACACATGATTTTAATTGAATTTGCATTTCAGATAATTGCGCGTATTTATTTTTAAACATTTTAATGCATAATACATAAAAAAATTCGTAATGTTCAAACGTAACAATTTTCAACATTCTAAAAAATTCTGCAGTTCCAAAAATAACAATTAAAATAAGAAACAATACTAAAAGTGTATAGTATACAATACTAGAGTTAATTTTTGATCTAATTTGGCATTTATGAAATTCATGCTGAATGCGTTATGAGCGCCGCTCGAAAAACGTCCAACGTTTCGCGTCGCGAATGTTAATCAGCCGAAGAGCTTTCAACGAAATTTTTGTAGGTACCTATAGTAAAATAAGATATGAAAAGTGTCGGTTCAAAAATCGCAATAATTATTTTTTTTAAAACAATAATTTTTTTGAGTAAAATTTTCGAGCGCTGAGAAAAAAACTTATCAAATACTGTACACATGCAAATTTATCTAGTTTACTAAAAATATACTAGAACCTTCAAATTAAGAATAAAAGATAAGAGTCCATTCGTTCAGAATATTTTATTTGATAAAAACTTGAAACATTCATTGGTATCTTAAAGATATGACGATGATATTAATATTTGAAACTAAAAAAGTTGAAAAATCATAATTTTTTTTTGATGATGTATGATGTGAGTTTTGGATCCGCACACCTTATATGCTCAACAGTATTGTACGAAACAATGTACAGTACTGAAGGATATATTTCAGAGTACTGTAGGATATACTGTAGCTTGAATTATTCAAAAAGTTGGACGCGAGTCCGAGTTATTGTTTTGACAGGCGGCCCTGCGTGCTAGGAGCGCGCGCAACTAATGAAAACGCCTGGAAAAACTCCAAAAGGCTCTCTTTTTGGCGTGCGACTTTGCCAAATGTAAAAATTAACCGAAAAAATAAAAATAAAATCGAATAAATAAAACTGGGAAACGGGGCCGCGCTCTTCGCTAAATTGGGTCGATCCGATCTTTGACGTTTGTTTTTCACGTTTGATTTAACCGCTTCGGATTCTAGTGCAGTTAAATCGTATGTTTGAATAAATTTCAAAATCGGTTCGTGAATTTGGGATCAGGTTCAATCAGGTTCCAGATAAAATGTATTAAACTTTCAATAAAATAATCTATAAGACCTTCTAATTATACTAAAATACATAATAAATATTTCAATTAACTATCAAAATGTTAATGCAGTCGTAATGCAGATAATTTGGATTCCCGACACATATAGTGCAAATATAAAATTCACCATTTAAATTTTTGATAGGAAAATTTGTTACGGGTGAAACAGTGTGTTGCATTAAGGCTTTTGCGCGTTCATAAAATCCCGACATGCATTATTACTAGCGCACACTGTTTGTGTTTTACTGTATTGCACTTTGTATGCATTTTCGGATCGTATCTCCGAAATAACAATAGTACCTATATTTCAAATTTTTAAAATTTTCAATTTATGCACGATATTTTTGTTTCTGCATTGAAATATTCCTATTCAAATTCTATATATTTATATATAGTTATCTATGAAATTTTCTCCTTTAATCGAATTCCAATATAAATATTTTTATCATGAAATATGAAATGAATTTGCAAATTCATATAACTTTTCTCATGAAAATATTTTATATTCGACATCCAACAACTTTAACTACACTCACATCACAATGTATACATATTTTATTAAGTCTATTTGTTTTTTTTTTTTGCAGTGTTCAATTTGCCGCATTCGGTAAAAAATACAATGTATGCTCGCTTGTAGAATCATCGTAAAAAATGCATCTATGTATATAAAAAAAATACGATGCAATAATGTTGTTTTGTATGGGATGAAGTTAGAATGTTGCAAGAGTCTAATCTCTATCGGTGCTGAATGGCTTGTTTTATAATGGATTGGTTTTATAGGATTGGTGAAGCATTAAAGTAATTTTATTGTACCGATTTCTTATAATAGATCGATATTACTGTTGAATAATTCTATTTTATTGAATGTATATGAATGAATGTATATCGACGATTGAAGAAAAATAGAAATGGTGAAGTCAATTATTAATTGAAACCATTTAAAACAATATTTGATTTCAAAATATTCTATACTAAAGATAAGGGTAATTTAAAGACCGTTTTTTTGTATCTAATGATTATTATGATAATATTCAATAATATCTACATTTTGATTTATATAATATAATAGTTTAATTGATCAACGAAGTCAAGATATATATGGAATGGTTCAAATATGAACTTGATCATTTACTCAAATTATTTCATTTAGTGTGGGATGATTTTAATTTCATTCAATTTTTGAAGAATGTTCAAACGATATTCAAGATAACGATACGATGTATTATTTATAAATAAACCATTGAAAATATCTAATATCAAACAATCAACATCAACCATGATTCAATTAGAAAAACGCTGAATACCGATTCGTGAACACAACGCACAGTCCAGCCTTTCAGCCGCAAAACCACAATTTAATTCCGAGTACAAAAACCACCCTCGACGCTTTAGGGGTTGATTTTAATGACGATTCGAATGAACGCGTTTTCCAAATCAGTGCCGGTCATCGATGACGCGCTATTTGACGCCTAGGTAGGCTTTCGAGCGAAATTCGATAGTCGATTTGTGAATGTGAAATTCTTGATGAGGTATTTGTTTAGTGGTTGGTTTGTGATTCGGATTGCAAATTGATATTGGAGGGTGTGATGATTGATTACATTCGCGATAATTTTAAATATGTGATGAAGTGTATTGAATGTCAAAGTTAATTTGGCAGCATGAATGTTTGTTGTATTTGGTTTTTTTTTATGGTTTTATTCTCATTTGGACATTAACAAAATTAAATAAATAATATTTCATATTAAATTGTAAAAAATCATAGTACGTTATCACAAAAATCCAACACGCATCAAACGAAAATTCATCAGAACCCACTATTCTCTGCACATACCTCCGAAATTACAATATTTAACAACCTTGCCGAGACGACACGCATTTTCTCAAAATTATAATTCCAATACCGAGGTTTCTGGAAAATTCGAAGGAACCGAGAGCAGTTTAAAACGTTTAACGGGCGCTTTTGATTGCCCCGTTTCGGCGTTGCCTTGTTTAATTGATTCGATGTAATCGCTTTTATACGGCCCGAGAGCGTCGCGAAAAGGTTAATTATTTTTCGGCCTTTCTGCACAGTGGGTGGACGGGTGGGTTAATTTTTGGGCGGGGGTGTAGACCTTAAAACGGCTTAGAGCGCGTGGCATCTGTGGCTGTTGCGGTTTTTGGAGGTTTTATGGATGATGTGAATGATTGATGATTGTTCGGTTTTGTATAATATATGATGGTGGTGAATGCTGTTGGTGGAAAATATGATTTTTTTTAAAAATGAAAATGTAAATTTGTATTAAAAGGATTTCGTATTTCTTAAGACTTTGATTTGATTAGTTTAAATCTTTACTTTTTTTTGAGAGTTAATCCAGAAAATTTTCGCATTGAATTAATAATATTTAAAGTACGAAAGTTTTTGAATAGATTATTGAATTTTAATGAGAGGGATTTCAGTTGAAATTATTAATAGAAAATTATATTCAAAGAATCATAATCGTATTTATTTTGTTGACTATAGAATATAAATGATTTAAAATACGGATTCTACTGAAATGTCTGTGAAACCATTCCCAAATTAACAAGATTTCACCGAATCATGAAAAATCATATCAATTTCGGCTTAGCTGGTTAATTAACGTTAATAACCGAAACGTGTTCAAAAAGCATACAGAATTTAAATATGACTCAGCTTGCGGTATTTTCCGCGATTTTTCCCACTTTTTTCCGCGAAACCCTTATCCCTTAACATACACACAAACGTATATGTTTTGTACCTGACCGACGACGTGAGTCCCTTTTTTTCAGAGGGCACTGAATAAAACAAATAAAATAAGAGTACACGTGTTAATGCCGCAACGGCTTACGTTGCGAGGAAAAATGCTGAAAATCCCTTTGTTACGTTAACGTTTTTGCCATCGCAAAAAAGCGGCAAATACGCACCACCATATCCAAATAATCAAATTTATTATATCAAATTAATAAATACAATAAATAAATAGTCGCGATGTCTCAGAGCGAAATAATAAAATTCTTCTTCATATATTATTCATTTAATAAAATATATATAAAAGATGTCAGCGGAACATTCGAATCGAGATTAAGATTGATACCGGCCCATAAAATGTGTATTGAATATTTTTTTCGGGATACGGGTATTACGTATATGCGCACGTAGTACGTTGTGGGCACCAAAAGTGCACGAGAACCGTAAAATAGCGCCCGCATCGTAAAATTTAAGAACCCCTTCGACGTAATACCCGGGACTAGGAGTGTATTATTTTTATGGGATACTTTCGGCGAGGAGTATAACCTTAGGATATACACCCTTCATAATTAAATACATTATACGCCTTTTCGTATACGGCGGAAAATCGCATAGTTTCCGAGCGAAAATTGATTAATGTCCGAACTGAATATTTCAAAATCGATCTTCAATATAACATTCATTTCGATAACGATTAAAATATATATAAAAATAAGAATTTCTACCGTACAAAATGAGGAGTTTTCTGCGATTTTCGCAGACCGAGCGATTATGGTTGGCGATTGCGGCTTCCGAAACGAGCATCGGCTATATATGAATTCGCTTTCATGTGGTTCTCAAACGTCTGGTCGTTTGGTTTTAAAAGCGACCGCCACTCTAATGAACCGTAGAGGTAAGAGAGAGGCGCATTCGAGTGCATCTAAATGTATGCCGATTTTGCTTATCATTGCTCACGTTTTCGCTTATGTCTGTTTTTCATATGTGAAAATTGTGGGTTGAATGGGAAAATTCGGTTTTTCCCATGGATTCGATTCAAGTGGTTTGGTTCTTCGGTGGTTTAAGTATATTTTTTTATAATAGAGCAATTTAAATGAATGATTTGAAGTTGTTATGTGTTCAGAATTTGAATAGTAATTCATCATGTGGTTGGTAGCTAAATATATAATTATTCAATTTTCAATACTTTCAAATCACTGATTTCAGTTTTAAATTTTAAATTCATCGTTTTACAATTCAAAGTCAATAAGAGTTTTATTGATTACTATGATAGCGGTGTAAATAATAATTTTCTATAGTTGAAATGGAAGTATAAAAACTTGACATAACAACAGAGTAATTAAGTAATTGATCGCATCAATACGGACTTTTTATAATGCTTATTGATTTTTTCAACGTTTGTGAAATAAATCTGAATTAATTTATTGTAAATTTAGAATACATTTTATATTCCAAGTATCATACTAGATTTATCATTGAATATTCGTATATAAAAAATTCATGTAATAGAAAATGAATTTTTCATCGATAACAATCAACTCATGTTAGTTTTCATAGAAACTTCATAACGTAATGGATTCAAATATATAAAATCGAGTTTCAGCAAAGCCTTTATACATATTCTGAGTAATTTCACGTGAAGTTTCCGAGGTAGCCGAACGAAAAATACTTCGTAAGCTAAACCATGCCGAGTCGAATACGTTCTACAAGATTATTATTGGAACACAGTCTGCGATTTGTTTGAACAACTTCTGAAGTTGTTTAGTTTAATTGGCGGTATTGATTCGACTGCGGCATTTCGTGTAGATAGCGAGACGTCCGCAAACCGTATTATGTATATACGACGACATAAATTAACATGATAAGAACCGAATTGCATGTATAATGGAATGTAGCAAATTTTCCGATAGGGGAGCCTCGGAAAATGCCGAGAGACTTTGGATTTTCTCGCGAAAAATGTCCCGGATTCCCTAAAGTTCCGCCAAAGTTGAATCATTTCTCTAATATATAATTAGTAATAATAATATGTATATAACACAATTTGATTTATATAGTATGTGCAATGTGCATATGATATAACATCGATTTTTTTTGTTATATGTATTCATTATTCTATATAGAAACTTAATAGCTTCATAAAAAATCTTAAACAAAAACTAGCAATATCACATAGAATCAATTATGTAATTGATTAATTTATTTTATACAAAGTTAATCAAATATCCCCTCGTTTC
>JAOXNN020000021.1:3476090-3517606 GCA_028571205.2 Hydropsyche betteni | reverse complement strand
TTTATTAATTAAATATTAAATATTCAAATCGGGTACACATTTCGGGTTCACACAATCGGGTTTTCACATTTTATCGTATTCTGTTTCTTAACAAAACCACAGCCGATGTTATTAACATCGGGCCTATATACTAGTTTTTAATGTTCTCAATAATAGTATTATCATCATCATTGTCGACCCGTTGTGTGTCTACTGCAGGACAAGGTCTCCCCATCAAATATTGGGGATCTAAGCAATATACCTTATCCGATATATCGTATATTATGTTTATATAATTATATTACTAAAAAAAAAATATTAAAATATTAACACATCAAGTCAAACCAAATAATTCAAGAATACACAACTCTGCAATTATTTCATCAAGTCAGACATTCGCACCGCAATTTCGCTTTGCATATTTTGAAAGTCCCTTAAAAAAAACAATCGCCAACCCTGACAGGACCCTTTTTTGTACGTGGGTCCCTTCAAAAGGGGACCACGGGTCTCGACATTCGCGTAAACTATTTAATATGTAAGTTCGCGTGACCGGAATCGCGAACCTACGGCTCAATTCGGTAGTCGTGCGGTCTTCTGTTTGTCTGCCTGGTTTTTTTCAGGGTTTTGTTTTCAGGTGATGTCTATTGGGTTGGCGTAAATTTGAGATGTTTATCGGTCTGGGTTGTTCAGTGCTGAAAGGTTTGTTTTAAGCGTGAAACGAATCTGAAAATGCAAACTGTATCATAGTATATTGCCTATCTATTAATATATGGCTTGAATTCAACGATTAATAATTATAATTAAACAATGTGATATTCGAATTGTATATTTTATATTTAAATAGTTGATCTGGATTCGACGTGACGTATTCGGATTGGAGATGTTCCGAAAAATAATTATACGAAAGTGTGATGCATAATTCATGAAGAAGATGTGTCAATATTTTAATATGAAAAATAGCGAAACACGCGAAAAAATATGCACGAAAAAAAGTAGAATAAACGCAAGACTCCACATCGTATTATGTAAATGCTGTCTAGACGCGAAAAACGAAAATTGAAAGCTCGGAATTTCACCGTACGAATGAGCAAAAAACTACTTTCACACAAAGAAAGACTATCTCCTCGGCACGTAATATCGAGAAAAAACAGTGTATTATAATTTTTCCATTTCATATCGTTATTTTTTTTTATCAAAACCGAAATCGCACTGCAACAAACGTACTGGCTTTTTTTACGATACGCTCGAACTTTATTCGCGTCTCGTCTCGCTGTAAAAGTTTCGCATTTTTTCGGTCTTTTTTTACCGCCTAGTAAAATTTAGATACGGCAACGAGTCGTTTCGCATATTTTACTTTTATTTTTATTGTGGCTGTTAAAAAAAAGCGATGGTCGATAAAGGCGGAGACGATTTTCCCTTTTTATTGTGCTTTGCGTGAAAAATCCAGCGAGACATCAACGCGCGTTTTAGTTTAAACTTCGTGTTACGAGCAATACTCGTTTATGGACTTGTACACACTATTTTAACATTTTATATAAAGTAAAAACCATTGCTTTGCTTATTTTAATGAATTTGAAAAGGCGCATAATTGAAAGCAAAAGAGAAATTCGCGTAAATGTTTTTTAAGTATAGTGTACGAGCTTTCAAGCTAAGCAGTGATAATTAAAGAAATCAACAGTTCATTCATTTAAAGCGCATTTTAAAAAGCAATTACAGTTTTTAATTAATTCTAATTAATTGTTTTACTATTCCTTGTGTCATAAAACCGTGATTGTTCGTAACGATTTGAATTCTTTCTAAGAAACGCACAATCATCTGCGATCTGGCAAACATTATTGTTCTCTTCCCGAGAAAAGAGCCTCGTTATAAAATATTTCGCGATATTAATCACATCCTCTTTATAACAAGGAAAATGGACATAAAAAAATTTTCAGCTCATAATAAATCAACACTTTAAGTTTCGTAATATAACGCAAAATTTATGCGCAGTAAAATATTTCGAAAATATCAAGTGCGAACATAGCATCGATGATTAATATTCAGTGACTAATATAAAACGAAAGTTGTTTTTAAATATTTAAAGCAGCATTATCGTGAAAGATCTTCACATTTTATATGAAAATATATGAAAAATATTTCACAGTGAAAAAATAATGTTATATTCTAATTAGCAGTAGAACTTGTTATTTTTAAATAGTATATATTGTGAATAAGATAATGATAATGTATATTTATACCATATAGATTATTGAATCAAAAAATTCGAATCAACAATAACATTTTCGTGAAACATTCAAAAGCGATCCGAATCTTCCGAACTGCAGACGTTGGCGCTCGATTCTCAGAAAGCCAAATTGAAATATTTCCGATTTTAGACACAAACGAAACGGAGTAATAAAAAATCGCGAGATTAAATCTGAAAGCGAAACGCTCACCTTGTACGTGTATAATTTGAACGCTGACAGAAGGACAACGAAGCCGGTCAATATATCACTGAGTTCGCGGAACGGACGATTTATTGCCCAGTTTCCGTCGAAATATTGGAAAAAATACGCAAAAAATCGAATGCGAAAATATGTCGCATCCGTCAGACGTTATCGTAAGTTTGCCATAGATGAAAGTACAAAGATTGGTAAATTTTTGGGTTTTGCTGGTGAATTCCACCATTCGTAATATAATATGTAATAAAAAACTTTGAAAAATGTACGTAAGATAAAAAAAATTATTCATGAACGAAAATTTTACCGATTTTCAATGATTAGGTTTTTTGCCTACAAAAATATAGATCAATTTTCGATATTATGGTATTATACGGTTTACCCTTATATTTTGTGCGGATTTCGTAGGACCCTAAGCGACAGATGGCCAATTAAATCGTGACGGAGCACTAATTCGGTTTGTAACTTTTCAGTCTAGCTTCGAACATATGGTCGACCGACTGTGTTTCACCTATCTGTGTCCCTATAGTGGTTTTATATTGTTTTGTTTTCCGAAATTGGGTTTGATGTCTTCATATTGGCAACTGTTGCCGTTTCGAAAATGATGAACGTGTATATAAGGGTAATTAAGTGGTATGGATTATTTAAAATTATTTTTTTAGTATTCAAAATTGTATGAAAACATCTGTGATCGAATATACGCAAAAAAAAATCCTTGAAAGAATTATTGATTCGGAATAAAGCATTTGAACCTTTTTTAGATTGAAAGATCAGATGAAATTTATGTTCTTGTATTATCAGTTTAATTAAAAATACAAGGATACTTTTATTAGAATCAGATATCAAGATTTTTATGAGTCTTCGGTAGTAATAATTTTAACATGAAAAAAAATCGACATTGAGTGATAAAAATTGGTAAGATTGATTCCGAAATATCTCATACAAAATTTTTCAAATCAATTAAAAGTTAATACTCGATTTTAAAAATTATCTGATTTTATTAAAATGAAGAGTTTTTATATCATATTTTAATTAAATTATATTTTCAAAACGTGAATTTTATGTTTGTTTTCAATTTTCGATTGAATAATGTATTATATAATCATTTACAATTAGGATTGATTTTTAATAAACTGTAAGAAATAGACACCTTCAACTCAAAACACTAACTAGAAACACTGACAACTAAATTCACGAAGACCCAACCAATTTTAAAGATGATTTCGCGCACAAACACCACATGTCATCCGCCGATATAAATTAGCTCGTAAAATCTAACAAAAGGCCACTGTCAGCGCGCTATAATAAAGCACACCTACACCACTGAGCACCATTACGTGTTGCTCTGAGGAACACCGGTTACGCCCATCTGGTTCCGGGAAGGACACGAAAAGGTACGCGTGTGTAATTATGAAGGTGAGGGCCGATGGAAAAAGCAGGTAGCCGCCAAACGGACGTCGGGCTAATCGCATCAATCGTTGCCGCCAATTTAACACATATGTGTATTATGTGGATGCTGGAAAAAAGATGTTGAGCATTGTCGATCGGAATGAGTCGATCGAATTCGGTGCTTGGTATTTTTTTTTTGTGGAGTAATTGGGTGTGTTAGATTGGTTGTTTTGTATGAATTAAATTTTGATTTTGTAGTCTTATGTGTGTGTTATATGCGGATGATGGATGGATCGAGTTGAGAAAATGTGCGGAGTGGATAAAAGTTTATGATGGATACAAGTGGAAGAGGATTGAATGCTTCAGTGGATAGTGAATGGTTATGATGATATTATGATGATGAATAATGATGATGATATCGTTATCAACACGTTACGTTCACTGTGGGATAAACCTTTTTAGTATACCATAATTTAGTTGCACTAGAAAGATAAGTCTATAGTTGATATTGAATGGTTTTAGGCCAAAAGCATAATATTAAGTTTAAATAAACTTTGAACCATTGAAAAAAGACAAATATTTCATAAAATAAAACATCAAATTCTTTAATGATGGAACGTCAAAAATATGATGAGGAGTTGACATGTTTGAAACAATGTGAGACGACGTGCTGTTTTTCTAAGAATTCGTTTGATCAAAAATATTAAAAAAATACCACTATAATTTCATAAAAACTAAAATATCAAATGATGAAGTTTAAAAAGCTCAATTTAAAATTTTCAAACTGTACCGTTTTCTGCGGAAGAGTGAACAGTGCGCAGCGCGGATCAGTGTCTCCATATTCGACGAAAAAGCCCCAAAGGTGGGCGGGTGCTTAAGTTAAAAGGGTGTGAGCTTTTTGCGAAAACCTTAATGAAAATGTAGCGAATTTTAATAAAAGCTTTCATCGTTCCCTTAGAGCTTGGGATGGTGTAATGGCGCGCGTTCGCGCTCTAATTAAACATTCACGAAATTGAGATTAAGTAATACGGACGTATTTTAAAATGCGAACTTTTGCCGTATCCGATCGGATTCAATGGGTTGAATACGAAAGTCAAATAATATTTTGCGGAATTATTGAATAAGATTTGAATGAATTTACTAGCTTTGCGCAGTGCTGATAGAAATTAACTAAACCGTCCTAGTAATGTAACATGTTAAATTTAATAAATATGATCAATTTATTGATTCGACTTAATATATGTTGAATTTTAATCATTGAAAATTTGAATTGAATGTAAAATTCGTATTCCTAAGTAAAATTTTATCTAGTAGGTCTCAATTAGAACAAAATGAATTAAATTCAATAAAGACTTCTATGAAACTATCGTACATAGTTTTCTTCATTTTAAATATATCATAAAACTTGTACAATACGAGAAATTTGAAGTTTTTCGCATTTTTTTGCTATAAAGCCGTATCATAAGCTTGAGGGCTCGTTTATCGCGAATATATCTTTCGATTCCGAAACAAGAGAGACCCAGGTGAAATGAGATAATACGTTTAGTGCCCTTACAGAACACGACCGTCGATAATTGTAATCCCTTTTTATGAACGGAAAGCCAATAAAGTTTAACGTTAATTCGCCAATAAAGTCGTCCCGCTCGAAGCTCGGCCTGAAATACGCAATATTTCACTTGGATCCAGTAGATTTGATATTGTACATTATCAGGTACAGAGATTTATTGTATGATTTATTTATAAAAAAACATTGGATTTTGAAAGTTTTTCAATATTATAAGAGAATCCGTAGAATATTAATATAATATATAAACTTAATTATTAATGAAACCTTTTAAAACGCGTGTAAAGTTTCGATAAATTGATAAAGAAATCGTACTAGCGTCCCATAATAATTTTAAGTATTGAATTCATATAATATTTTCGAGAATTTCTTCGGCACTGAAAAACATTCTCTATTCTGTGAAAGAAGAAACGGCATAAGAAAGCTCGAAAATACAGTCGAGATCGTTTAATATATTATTTTATATGTGCATACATCGAGTTTGAGCAAAAACAATGAACGCTCGTATATTTTACGACGCAGACGGGTTTTTCTATGGAAAAAGCAGGTGATATAAAAGCGGATTCCCATGACGGAATTCTACTTCTAAATATGACCAGCTCTTATATCACTTTATACAATATACACACAAATAAAAATACACTTTTCGTCTTATGCATAGATCGAAAGAGCGGTATATGAGACGTACCTAAAAAAAAAATCGGTACGAGATCGATCCGAGATCTATTGTTGTTTGACTTGTAAATAGGAGAACGTGATCCAGAAACGGATCCATCGTTAAAGACATGATCATTATGACACGAGGATTGATAGCCCGATGTCCGCCTTGCAAATAACCATTATTGATCTATGGATCGTTACGAAATCGTGGATTTTTTCGGGATAATGTATAATATTCGATGTACTTGTGCCTTTTCAAGTCCGTTATTAAACGTTGCGTTTCTACTATGTAATATTTCGAAATTTTTAAGTTTATATAATTATTTTTTTATATACTTTACATTTTGAAAATATAGTTGATGCATCGCTGACACTCACCTGAAACAAAAAATAAATTTTTTGATTAAAAAAAAATTCACATACGATTCGGTCGATTGTGTATATAACATTTATCGTTTCGTACAAAAAGCCTATTGCATTTAAGCGATTTTTCCATGGCATTGTGTACTAACGTTTCGACCACAGATGGCAAAAGCCTGAATTTATCGATAGGGCGAATTTCCGAGACCATTAGCTTTATTATGGGCCGAGTCTTTTTTTTGCAGGGCCTCATCGTTCCGCTAACGGCCGCCGAATAAAAACAGAAACAAAGGCCCGAAGAATAATAATAACAATGATAATAATAAAAAGGAAAAATATATGTATATCTAGAGCAAAAATAAAAACAGTATAACCTTATATATAGTAGGGGGAAGGAAAGGTCCTGGAAAGCCTTCGAAGAAGTGGACGTAAAAGGTAACGGCTCCACTATTTTCTATGAGAAGTTTCGCCGGCGATTCGGAAACTTTGTAATGAATAGGTCAATTAGCAAAGGATAACGAGGTTTTTACGCGCAATTCCACCACCTTTTGGTGCCTATTTGTGACCTGGCTCTTTTGATCGACCCACACCATATTGTATGTCCTGCCTTTCGATAGATTAATGTGTGTTCGAGGGTGCGTCCTTTTAATGCGTCAAAAAGGACGTGTGTGCCATTGAGTAGTCGTATGTGGTATTGGAACTATTCTGAAATTCTCGAGAATATTCTCAGAAGCGATTTTATACCGTTTTATTGCAATTAACCTTCAGATCTTGAGCAAATGAAATCTTTCTTTTTTATTACTCGATTTCTAGAGTATCTAATGAATAATATTATATTTAGTCAATGATTTAGAAAATGATAAAATCTGCTTTTTTATACGATATTGTATATCTGAGGAAAATAATACATATATTTTTTTGAATTTGTTGAATGTACAGAATATTTTCGTATCAAATTATTAGAAGAATATCATTGTTTATAGTTTTAAGACTCATTTGAAACGGTCACATATAAATTTTGATTATTAATCAGATTCGTAATGAACGCATTTATTACACTATTTAAAAATTTATATGAATCGTTAAAATAGTCGATACGAAATCTATATAATAAAAAGATAACGTCCGAATGATATCGACCGCATGCGGATACAGTATCGTTCAATCTCATAAAATCGTCCATAAACACCCGATTTAATTCGGATTTTATAAAATAGTAAAACGAAACGATACCATCACAGTTGAATAACTCTGGAATTTAGACACGGCAATCGTTTCCACGTACTTTTACAGGTAGAATGAGTTCGGTTCGTCATTACCGCTCCGGTCTACGGGCCATATGACGCGGTATAGAAAAAAAATTACAGGGTTTGGTCGATTCTTTGTCGAGCTGAAGTGAGGATACGACGATGATGAAGAGGCACCGAAGAATTCAGATGTCATCCTTAATTAACGTAACCGAATATTATTAGCCTCAACGGTAGCTATCGGTGCACAAGCTCACAATGAGCCATTGTGCGTCAGTCCAAATATAAAAAAAAAAAACCTTGTAATAATGGTGAAATTATGCTTTTGTGAATAAACGCTTTTCATTGTAGTCTTTTTTAATATATACCCATATGTTTGTGAAGTTGAAATCAAATGTTTGCGTTTTAGAATCGTTCTGGTTTGAATATGAACTTGTCGAGTCGAGAAAGTCTATCTAATTTCTTTGGAGTCTACGTATTCACATCTTTCCACGCTTTTTTCACCATAATCGAATACTTTTTTCGACAAATTATTGTTTTTACGATCGTTAACTTTTTTGCGTCAATCTTGTGTTATTTGGGCTTGGGTGTTTGTAATAAAGTTGTTAAGAGAGGAAAGGCAGCGGCACGTCTGCGCGGAACCAAATCGGTTTTCCACGGACACCTTTACTTGATACGATTGAGTTATTTAAGCATTTTATTAAAAAAATATTATTTTATGTTCCGAAATATTTTCAAGATATAACGTTTTTTATTATATCCAAAATTATTTGAGTTATTTTATGTTTTTAGTACGAAATGGATTCCAATATTGTATATGATACACCTATGATTCAAAAATTTAATTAAAAAAATTGAAAAAGTATTTACATTTCAATAGAGTAATCGAAAAATGCAGATTGATTATTTATATAAATAAATGATTGCACTCGAAAGGAATCATGTTAAAAATGCATTTTCGATGCATCGTTGGCCTTTACCGGTTGTTCGGTGATTAATTCCACGTCCACCTTCGTCCAGGTAAGCTTTAAACCACCGCTGTCTTTTTGCCCTCTTTCAATGCTTCGGTTTCTTATTTTTCATTCGGATTTTTTATTCGTTGCCTTTCGGAGGTCTTTTCTTCCTTTCACGGGCCGAAATCACCCGTGGAGAAGTCGGGCCTCGTTCTCACATCTTTATCGCCACAAATTTGCTTACGGTTCGTTTCGTGACTAATGCGATCATAATTTTATTTTATCCGATGTATACACGTGTATACAGCCACTAATTTGTGCACGAATAAAGCTTGTGCTGGAGAAAATAAATATATAAAAATAAACGTTCACAAAGAGCATTTTTAATATGAGCGCGTAACGTGTATGAGAGCACACAGCTTCGGGCGTCAATAAATATTCATCCATAGAAAATTTCAAGAATTTTGATGGATATTTAGATTCTGTAAATTAGGAAAGATTTTTATGTACAAAATTGATTAATTTTTCATTTAATATTAGATTATATAGTAATATTTCTTATATAAAATCCGAATCGAACATGTCGAATTAAGATGCTTTTTACAGGCCTCAGAGCACACTAATTCCACTTTAGGACATATACTTAATACGTATAAAATCGAAACGAAGAACCTTTCTCGGATTAAACGACGATGAAAGAGTACTAAGCGATATCGTATTAAATATATATTAAAAAAAAATCTTTCGAAGTGACTGCAAAAAGGCAGCGAAGCCCGACTTAGTGCTGTAGAAAGCATTAAATCGTCATTTGGACTCAACTGTTAATTGATCTCTTAATAACTCGAGATTTAACGACGTGAGTACTTCTAATTTCACAATTTATTAAATGTAGAAATGTGCTTTGCTTATGGAGATGAGTGTGTAGAAAAAAAGGACTAAGTATTTAGCTTAAGTGAACGATCTTACTCTTGTCTCTAGGGAATTTCAATTTTGTTGTTACAACCAACAACAATTGTTGTTCCAACAATTTTGTTATTTATGCGAATTTTATACAAAATTTTTCAAGGTGAAAAAGGTACAAATAATTCGATAAAAAAGAGAATTTTAATTTCTCAATTTACGAAAAAAATGAACTATAAGAAAAATATTCATCAACAAGCTTTAAAATATTTCTCATTTAAAAAGGTTAATATATAAATTGATGAATGGTCATTTGAAACGATACATACCTGTATGTATATTTTAGTACGAAGAAATATGGTGAAATGCAAAAATACAAAACTGACAATGAAATTAATCATATTTTTTTCCTATGTACCAGCATATTCTGTGAATGTTAACTATGGGAAATGTAGTTTCGCATACGTTCAAATTCGATATCGAAAATGACTTATAAGCCTTCGGAGGTGTCTTAGGATGATATATACGGGCGGAAATCACGAAAACGAACTTCGATGCTGAAGAGTTGCAAGTCTAGAAGTAAAACGTCTCGAATAGAATATCAATTAACTACTTGATTTCGATACGTGTATATTGAAACAGCACGAATATGAAATCAGATAGATCTATACTGGAAATGTACATAACATTTATCGAAGACTGATGAGGGCATTTTGCAAGAAATTAGTCATATTGTAACGAATGAACTAGATCAAATTATACTGAAATATTGGGCTTCTCATCTCGATTTTTGTTTCGTTATTAATCCGAAAGTATAAATTCAAATTTAATTAACGAGCCAGCGGGTTGATGACCGCTGGTCGCGGCGATCGTCATTAAAAACGGTCATTATATCTTAACATGGCGGGCGATAAATTAGGCATTCTTTATATTCCCTCTTCTCTCAGGTGATAATAAATCAATTAAGTGATTTATATGTACGGGCGACCGATGAAAAATAAAAATTTTCAAGTTCACTCCTCTTCATAGAGCGGAGCTGGTTTTTGAAAAATTGACGATTCCGAAAATGAAATAGGAAAAAATTGCCCGAGTCAAATGAAAAAATTAGTACGAGAATTCGTAGAGCGCCGATTTTTAGAGCAGGAATCGCTCGTAAAACAATTTGTTATGTTAATTGGATACACGGTAACTTTTATATGTATTCTCATAAAAAATCCACAAATAAATTAACGAGGATGAATATTTTTATATTTATTTTTTTAATTTGAATATTAAGATTAATTCCCAAACTTGTTTCAAGATTTGTACATATTAAAAGGTTACAGAAAATTGATGAATCCAATATTTTTCTTTAATTATTTAATTTGAACACATACATATTCTGTCTGCTCAATTTAAACATCTTTTCAAATGTAAATAGTGTGTTTTCATACCACCAAAATTTGGTGAGCATCTTAAATTTTCATAAACGAGATAAATTTCTTCAAATCCACAACCGAATCGTCACATAAATTTACAAAACGATTGAAAAAAATCGATCCGGCGATACGCGCGCTCAAACGCGCCGCACGCCAAGAGTTAACGTCTCGATCGATCGATCGTACCGTAAAAAAATCGTAATAACTAAATTAACTCCGTATCGAAAGCACAAAAACAAAAACTCAAACAACAACAACGATCCGACGGACCGAGCTGAATCGAAAAAAAATCCAAAATGTACGAGAGCCGAGAAAAAAGAACGAAACAATCGCACACGAGGCGCAGTATTAAGACATGTTAGCGGCCGTTTGACGCGTGATGGATCGATCATTCGGCTCTTCGGAGGTCAGATTCCGAGTCCCGAAACGGCTCGAAAAAATTCCTGAAGACGTAAAAAACGTCCTAAAAAATGCTAAAGGCAAAAACGAGACGGAAAAGCGCCTAGGCAGGCCGGAAAAAAATCGGAAAGAGAAAACGGCGGGAGAATCCGAGCAGGAATCCCATAGATGGATGAGAGGTCGCGCAATTAATTCGGCGCCGTTCGTGTTCCGGGTATTATTATATTATATATATTATATTAAGTATTGTTGGGCATTGTGCTGTGTTCTCATTTCAATATTTCGTGAGCTTGTAAGTATGGGATTTTAAAAGTTGGGCACGATTTTAGAAGCGCGAGCTCGAATCGCTCAGAGTTTTCGCATTGTTAGTTGGAATCGTAAATGCTTCATATGAGTAAGAATTTTCTTGAATCAAACACATAATTACGTACTAATAATTTCATAGAAATTCTAAGAAAATTCTCGACTCAGAAAATGTTTTCTGTAACATTTCGCATGTAAACCCTTTACAGATTCGCATGACCGTACACGCATCCGAAAATTATCTCAAATCAAAAACAAAAACACATAAAAACCCAAAGAAAATCCCTACGTCGCTTCGTTTCGTATATCGCATTAAGCATATCGAAATTTCGCCTCGTACGAAATTTATGTACGTACAAAAATAAAAGCGATTCCGCTTCAATGCGCATCGTTTCGTTCCTGTCTCGCTTTATTTGTTTTGTTTCCTTGTGCATTGTGCGTACATTTTTATATATTATTATATATCGTATCGTCATTTCTTCGTTTGTACGTCAAGCATTTTCTTTCGTTTTTTTTATTCGGTAAAAAGGATGATGCATCCTTTTGATCTTCCTTTGATCGGCGCTGATGCCACGCACGGGTTATGGCGGTATGCGTGAGGCCCGTAACATAAATCCGTACCCACAAAACATTTGTTCGTTTATGGTTTACCGTAAAACTTCCATTTATTATCTTCATAAAGCATTTCGAAGGTTTAATTGCTTTATTACCGAGATACCGCAACGCCAGTGCAAGAAGACCTTGACGCTAACTCGTGTGGTACTTGCTCTTAGGAATAACTTCAGGTCGTTTTTTTTTTAAATTGAAAATTGATAGAATGATTCATAATGAATATAGAACATAAATGGTTTTAAATATTTTAAGCTCAGCGATGATTCGTGCGACAGTCGCTTTGTAAACACCAAAAGAAAAATTGAACGGATATTATATTTTTGAATGGAATATTTAACGTGCAAAAAATGGGAAATCTCTCGAATTTCCAACACGAAAAATCCATAATCCGTACGTGTTGCCATATGCAAAATATATATAAAAAAAAACAGCAACGAAATTCAATTTGTTATAATCCCATTCGCATCCGTTGAGATTTTTATTTGGACCATCGCTTTTGAAGCATTTTTAACGCTCAATTTTCCACGCTCATGATGAAAAACATTTTTCGCGCGCCGGAACGAAATTATTTACATAGCATTAATAATAGAATGAAAATCGTTTATTTTTCGTATCAACATTGTTTGTTTTTCGAAGTCCAATACCATAAATTTTGATCGATAAAACGCGAAACACTTCGCCCATCAACATAATGAGCAAATTCACCAAACCGAATAACACGATTGTTGAATTAACTAATTCAAATTGAAAATATGCAACGTCTACCAAACCCATCATCATCGTTATGAGTTTAATAGTGATGGTTTTGATCAAATCTATAAAACACGAACTATTTTATACGTAAAACCGTTATTTCGTACACAACAAAAAAAGTAATTTTTCCATATTAAAACCGCACAATGGTATCATATTAACACCTCACGGACGATTAATTCCTACACCCAGCACCGGTTCCTCCGGAGTACAAAGCACATAGTTAAGAGCCCAGAGGACAATGGGAGTTGGACCAGAAGTGTTATGACGAAACGCGGCCACGGTCTATTTGCCGGTTCATTAGACGGCCGTAAAATCGAAATAATGGCTGAAAAAAAGAAGCAAATGAAATGATCGATGCGGCTTTGTATGCTGAGGTGCAAAGTGTGTTGGAGTCGCAGGTGGGTTCTTGTAACGAGCTGCTGTGTGAAAGTCGGGTTTGGGTATTGGAGATGGGTTTGGTCGGTTAGTTTTGTGGTAGTGTATAGATTTTTATAATATGACGATGAAATTGTGGTTATTCGAAGTTGGTTAATTACTGATTTAATTACCTATCTAGTTTAGTTAAGTTGTATAATCATATTTTTATGTTTTTGAAGGAATCGACACCAGAGGATAAACGTAGATCTAGTGTTTCAAATATTAAAAAAATATATATATATATTTCGAAAGAATCATACTTATAGTGTAATTTATTATAAAAATCAAGCATTCGGGACATATTTCCGAGTTTACACTTACGAAATCCTTCATCGAAAAAACCCAAACCTAAAAACAAACTCCACAAAACCCCACGTCGAATCAACACAAAACACGCATACACACTACGAAATTCAAATCGCAAACCGCGAACGGCCACCCTATTACGCACTCGGACCGCTTTGAAGTCCTTTTTAACCCATTGCGGCCCCGGCCGAAAGTTGATATTTGCGATATCGGCGTCCAATCAGCGCTGCAGTCGGCTAACGAGGCCGCAAACAATTTTTCGCGCCCTCCATAATTACGAGCCGACCGTTAATTGGAGGCTTCAAAGGACTCTCGAGTCCCGGGTCATGTCCCGGACCCGGCGCTGCGGTCCGTTCCCCGTGATGGAGGACACCTGGTAATGGCCGGGCGACAAAGGGTTGTCGCAATTGATAGTGCTTGGTTTCGGGTAATGTATATTGCCGTTGGTGTGTTTGCGCGTATTGGACTGTGTTTGGATTTTGGGGATTGCGAATGTTTTTGGAGTTGATTTTTTTGATGATATTAGATTGATGCATAAGTTTTGCGTGTTTTTTAGTTATCGAAAGATAATACTGTTTTTTCGAGCGGACGCGTCGAACGATTTCACTTGAGCGGGCGCGTGTCGTAAATTTGACGCGCGCATCATATGATGCGCACCGCGTACCGAATGACAACATTTGAATACATCCGAGCTTGATGAAAATATAACGAATCTAGTATATTTCTTCAGTAAATATGGAAGAACGTATTCCAGTTCACATTTCTTCATCGTTTTTTTTTTATAGGAAAATTGCAGAAAAAATTGTGAACAGATCACTCTACCAAAAAATTTTTTTTGTAAAAAAAACTAGCCGCGTACAGGTGCATATTAGGAAATAATACTAACGCAGTCAAAGGGTTAAGTTTTCTCCGTATAAATGGTGTTTTCTTTATATAAATGTTACGAAATAGCTGTTGAGCGATGAAAAATGATAAATGACAGTACTTTTAAAAAAATATATTTGACTTTTTAAACAAAAAAACGGAACACGTGTTTCAACAAAAACAAAATATTTTATTGACCTATTAGTCAGAATCAATATTCTCATCCTTACAATTGTTGCAAACTACCTTAACTGCAGAATGCTCCTTGCAAGTAAAAGACTGCCAACGGCAACACTTCATTGATGCTGAGGATCTTTTTTATTCAGTGCACATGATCTACAAACACCGCGTTTTGGAGGTATTCTTACGGAAATTCCCAAATATCAATGAATAACAATAATTTCTAAGCCCACCCGGTACGTTTATAGGTCTGAGAGACCCTGACCCTGAAATAGCTCGAATTTCGATGTTGGTGACTTAGTGGTTAAAGTGTGAGAAGCGATAATGCGTATTTGTCGCCAATTTTGCGACAGCGCGCCCACTCGAAGGTTAAGTATTTTTTTTTTTGATTTTTAGTGTAGATTGGACTACAAAAAATTTAAATACAATTTAAGCTTACCCTTCCTCAGATAATTGTACTAATAAATTCGATTTTTTTCAAATGAAACATTTTCGAAAACTCACCTGAAACAAAAACAAAAAATAATCAATATCAATACATTTTATAACAATCGGGATCAATCATACATCATCTCTTTTTCAATAAAATAATTCCGACTCATGGTATCTACCCGAATCCAGATCTCATCGAAAAGAGAGCTTGATTAAGCTAGAAGCGAGTCCGTTAATAAAATCTCCGGATTTATCAGAGGGCCTACTTTTTTAGATCGCAGTCCCTCCAATATCGTTCGATGGATCCAAAATGGATGGCGGGAGGGTTTGGCTTTAATTTTTTACGAGATTTCACTTATAGATATCGGGGAAAACGCGCAAGGAGAGCCAAGGGGACAGGGTGCGATTGGAAAAGCGTAAAATAACCTTATTATCCTTGGAGACGATCCGCGCTAATAGAAATCCCCGTTTCGAAGCACTCGATGGCGAACTCGACAAATCGGGGAGATCCGAAGATGTATTGTGCAATATGGACGGGAAATTATCCTATATTTTATACGAGGATTGTATAAATATGGATAATTTTATATATCGTATGATTAAAAATAATTGGAAGAACATTAAATATTAGGTCGTAGTATATGAAGTGACAGATTTTTTTGTCACAAATAAAAGGCTATAATTTTTTCAAATTTCAAAATAGGTTCAATTTACATCAAGAGTTTTTTTCCAACGATTTGGTAACGGATATTTGCCGTGTTTATAAATTTCAGTGTTTTTGAAGGTTACGAAGTCATCAAAGTGAAAGACATTAATTAACGATCTTATTGTGGTCCAGTAACAAACCATTTTTTTTACAGTGTTTCACAATTGAAAATTCAATAATGATTTCGTATCATGATTTAAAGAAATATATATTCTACGAACTGAGTGATATATAAGGTTTCGAGTGTCCCGATCGAAAGACTTTATAAACGAAAAAAAAAACCATACGATAAATTAGGTATAATACTTCATAAAAAAAATCAAATAAATCTGCGGCATACGTTTCTCATCACTGACTATTCACATAATAAACACGTATCATTTCATCACAGTCCTCAATCACGACGTATCAAAATCAAATCGCAGATAAAACACCCGAAATTCGGAATCCCACGAATCGCACGTAACTGAAACGAGCGATACGGATCTAATTTTATTCCGTGTACAGTGGACCTCCGATAAGCATCGTTCGGTTTTAGTGTGGTCAAATTGCGGCCTTGGGGCGTGTCATGGCCCGCGATTGGCTCTTTTTGTGGCCACGTGATCTTTGTGCGTGGTCAACGAAGCGAGAGTCATCGGTCCGTTGAGCGCGGGGGTACTTCCCACAAGTGTAATGATGATACATTTTTTATTTTAGTGCCGTTTCGGTGAAACTATCAATTTGTGTTTTTGTTCGGTCGATTTTGATAAATTTTATAATTTTTTGTGGGAAAGATTGGCGGATTTGTTCATATATATTGGTGTTTTGAATATAGTAATACCCGGGTATTAGTTAATCACTATTTGGTACAAATAATAATTTTATTTTGTTGATCTGGGTTAATTTGACGAAGAATGGTTTTTGTAATTAGATTTTATTCTATAAACAAAAAAAATTGTCCATTAATACATGGGTGATAAAAATGTATCATACAAATATTTCATATTGTTTCATTAAATAATGTACAATGATGTCTAATTGTCTAGTAGTGGTCAGATACAACTATACTAGCTTAACGAAGCATGTGATATAATAATAGCAGCTTTACAATTTTATATATTGAACACTTCTGAATTCAATCTTTACTAAGAATTTTTCATTAAAAAAAAAAAAACTTTAATCTTCCTTTGATATATGGGTCATAAAAAAATGTATCATATGCCATATCTACATATAGTTTTATTATGCGACAATGCCTAATTATCTAGTTCTGGTTAGAAATAACTAGACTTGATAAAGTATGAATAAAATCAATTTTCCTATTTTATTTATTGAATACTCATTTGTAATCAAATTATATTTAAAATGTCAACGAAATAAAGCAACCACCGATATTTCGATTTTCTCGAAACTTATTCATTTCGAAATCGAGACGCCAAACAAATATAATATAATATCATTAACAAAATTTGTTTTCACATGAAATTCGGCAATATTCAATTAACCGAATTGCGCGTTATGTACACAATACAAACACATTAACAGGCATCCGACATTTAATTTGGGCCGATTTTCGAAACGCGTGTTGCATTTAATCGAATCGTGCCAATTTTTAATTTCGAACAAACTCTAATGAACGGGTGATTTTATTTTTTTCAAACATTTTTCGATACTGTCAAAGCCGACGTTTGTTTTTACAGTAATCCTTCGCTGTCTCGACACAGATTAACATTCTTATCGATCCGAATGTTGGAACTTTGTTGGCAAACTGACTGTTGTTTGTGTGTTAAAGACGTTTGCTGAACCGAAAATAGAAGGCGAAAATGAGACCGTCTACTAACCGATGTTTAATTTCGCAGTTTGTTTATACGGATTTTCGTTTTATACGATTTATTCACGTCGAAATGTGTAAGTTTTGACTACTGCTGCGAACGATTCAGATTGTGTGTTGTAATTTTTTTTTGTTTCGCCGGATGTGTTTTATCACTTTTGATCGTTGGTGAAAGTTAATTAAGGATTTTGAACGTTCTTTATATCGACCAAGAATATTTTATTGTTTATTTTATAAAAATTAAATTTTATGGATATTACTGAGACCGTATAACTATCAATGAATTATGCAACTCAATTTTCGAAATTTATTCTTTTAAAATGATGAAATTTTTATACGAAATAAAATCCATTGCTAAGCGTTGAATAAATTTCAAAATATTTTTTTATGATTTTATTATATAACTATTGAAAATAATATCATCAACTATTGAAAATAATATCATAATCGCATTAGAATCAAACTAGTTACAGTACGATTATTTATCGATATCGTATTGTACATAAAATAAAATTACTTTCGGGTGAAAGTACCGATAGAGAAAGGACATACATATAATCAATATAAATTAAATTTTGTTTTCTATGTGTATAGATAGAACGAAGAATCGATTTTCAATTAATTTAGCGTTGAACGCACGACAAACCGGAACAGTTTCTGTTGCCGATTAATTACGGACCAACAGAGTGAAAAGTGTACCCGACAAAAAAGCAGTACACGCGCATTTTGTATATACTGTTTGAGAGAAAAAAATAAAAAAAAATAAATTCAAATGAGACGCTAAGTCCATAATCAAAATGAAGTTAATTCTAGTAAAAGCGCAGTTTTGAATAGATTCGTTATCACTTTTTGTACGTTTCGAAACAAAGGAAATGGCTTTCGAGCGGACCGAAAACAAAAAAACGCATTTCAGCCGCTGAAAAATGCGCTTTGAACGTAGAGTTTCAGTATTTTTTTCCAGTATTGGATTTGCAGATTCGATTTCAGCATTTGTATCGCCTCCGCGAAACGCGATATCGTTGAGTCTCGATTCGCAATTGGAGGATTTCAATGATATCGTCTTGTATCAATTTTCGTCTATGGCTCGTATAATATTTCAAATCATCTCGGCATCTAATCCATGCATTATGCTGTATAAATAAATAAATAAGATATTGCTGATAAAGCGTGTTTAATATTAAATCTCTTTGAAAATTTTATGTGTAATTATATACAGCTGAATGGAGTCTTATGCGAAGTTTCGAGAGACACGTATCTTTTGTACAATACTTGTATGTGATTCAGGTTAATTTTAGTAATAATATAAGTATTTGTACAATCTTATAGAAAGTACGTATTTTAAGCAATTAATATACAGTATGGTTAGTAATCAGTATACACATCATTAATCATTAACTTTATTCAAAATATCTTGAATAAAGATTAGGTACTTATCATTTCTGAAAGACCTTGTTTTATAAAAGTTCCAACCATTAGTATCACATTCAGTTAATGATAAAGACCTTTTAAACGAATTAAATTTAAATTCTATATAAATTTTATCGTTTTATTCAACAATAACTATTAATCATCTCAGTTTTTTAGCAATCTTTCGGATACCATTTGAGTACTTAACTTATCCATTTACTATCATCCATGTCAAATATATTGATCGATACATTCTCTACGACTGTATTCCTCGAAATGCAAAAAAAACCATTGAACATATAACATGTATATATTATATAAACATACGATGACCCATTCTATCAACAAACTTTCACTCCGAAGTGTATCGAGAGCCAATTTAATAATCAAATCCACGAAAAGATGCGAATCTCTGCACCACACTGTACCGAGAACAACAATAGCATGTCTGCTTCAACGTAATTACACTATACCTTTCCACACCCCAGGGCGAGAGCGTTTTATACTGGCCAAGCCTAAAAAGCCTTCGGTTACTGAACAGACAGAGATACATACTGTTATTTATACCGACTCTTTCCCACTGAGTTCTTCGTACGATCTTCGTTTTGGTTTTGTTTTGGATTTTTTTTGGTACACCGAAGCCTCGTAGTATCGTATTAAGCCATTACGTCCGTGCCTTCCATTGCTTTGCCGCACTTTTTTGTTGGTCTTTTTATTTTAACATATTATTATCGTACGTGTGTGTTTGTTCGGATTGGTGTGAGTGTTTTTCGAGTGTCGTTGAAAATAGGCATTGTTTTGTTACGTGATATGATCTGGTGCGCGAAAATATCAGATTTCATAGACGGAATGTACTATTTGTGTTTCATTGAATCTAAAAATAATATATGAATGAAAACTAATGGATCTATTCAGGTCGGCAATAAACCGAATTGCTTTGCAAGCGAAAAAATTTATTCACATATAATAAAATATTTTTAGTTTATATTTAATGATAGTACAAAAATAACCATCTAATAAAAAGTACAAAAAAAAATCTCCAAAAAGACCATGAGATAAAGCGAAACGTTCGATTTCCGTGCAACAAACGTTTAAATCTCAAAAGGATATTTTTATATATCCACAGTGAACCATTCGTTCTCGGCTCTTATCTCGGAATATAAATCTTCACTACTTTATAGATTCAAAAATACGATTTATTTTTTCGTACGTACGTACATACACGTTTTTATTAACATGCGAATCTCGCAACGTATTCAAATCAGATAAACGAAACCGTTTCACATTGTAGAGACGTATCTATGAGACGACGAAAAACTAAAATGTAAAAAAAAATACATACAATAGATTAATATCGAACGTAATACGCATATCTGATACATTCACACGTTGTGTTATGTTTATAATATACAGCCTGTTCGCAAAGTCGATTGTAAATTAATAAAGTGTTGATTAGTTGTAATATAAAAGAGATCGACTATGTTGTTTTGAATGGATTTTTGAAATTAGGTGAAAATGAATGGATTGGTAATTAAATTGATGATCCGCATATGTCTTATTGATTAGAGACGGTTGATTATATGTCAAAGTCCAAGTGTATTTTATTCCATATATATTATATTTTGGTCGGTTATTAGTGCAGATTTTTGGGAGTTGAGTTGGGTTAGGTTTTTTCAGAAATTTAATTTGTTTTGATTGATTTTTTGAGAATAGGTTGGTTTAGATCAAATATACATGGACTGCGACATTAATAAAACAGAATGATTAATAAAATATAGTGTAAAAGTCATTAAAATGATTTTATATTAATTGATGTGATCTAAAAATATTAGATCTCTAATAAGTCTAATTTAAGAATTTTGGATCCAAATTTTCAACAAGAATTTAAAGATTTTAATTTAAGAATAACATTACTTAATCATCGCATAGATTTTTTCAAAATATAAATTATTTTTCAACCATATTTCTATCACCATGTTAATTCAGGTACTATACAGATGGCGCTGATAATTCGCATATATGCGAACACAATTTCCAACCACAAAAAAAAAACAAAAAATTCACACGTCCAAAAATCAAAACACCCTTTAAGTGCACTTAAAAAACAACACAACACATCGCTAGTGTAGCGAAGCTCGTTATATCGGATCACGTAGTACCATCAATCAAAACGCTATCACTCAAACGGCACGGGGAGCAATTAGGACGAGCTGTCGGATCGCATCCGACCTGGCTACTTGCTTACTTACTCGCTTACTTATTTACTTGCTTGCTTACTTGACAAGTAAATAAGTGCGAGCGGTGAACTGTGAACGCTCTACGTGTGTAGCGTATTTCGCGACACGGCGGATGTAGGTGATGTCGGGTCGTGATGTGTTAACGGGATGTTATTATGTGTTTGGCGATGTGTTGCTTATTGATTGTCGGGATAAGGGATTGTATTGATTAATTAATTTTATGGAAACGAGGTTTTGTGCTGGGATGGGTGTGTGTTTGTAATATGAAGCGTGTCTTTGTATAGGATCTTTCAATAAGGACGCTCGATTTTAAAATATATAACAAAATTTGATAATTTGCACACTTAAACCTTCCATGTTGATTTGTCGTACAATTGACAAAAAATTTGACAGATGTCACTTTAACATGTTTGCTGTAACCTAACAAATTTTGAGCGTCCCTATTGAAAGATCCTATATATGCGTATATATAGATGAAGAATACTTAGAGGACAATTTAAACGTGAATTTTCTAAAATAAATATGCGCATATATTGAGCATTTAATAAAATTAATGTGCATTAGAAAAATAGTGTGTGTATTGAAATGTGTGCATTCGAAAAATTATTTTGATCATTGAAAAAATATATCTATTCTGAAAAGTAAATTGAAAAAAATTCAAATCCTTCACGTGCCAGGCATGTTTTTTAATGTGCCATAGGTTCGGTATCTCTGGGTTATGATAATTATGTAATAAACAGTTACATTTGTGTAAGTGTATAAAAAACAACTTGAAAAAGAATCTATACTTTGTATAAAAAAATTGAAATATGATCACAACAAAGCATCAGAAATATAAAAAAAAATTAATATACTAACGATAGGATCGTCGAATCGGAGTCGTATTTCGGAATCGAATTATTAATTCAATGCGGATCCGTGATAGGAGCTCTCCGGGCGAGATTTGGGATTTAATTCCCGCAACGGCCATCTTTAATATCCCGTTTTCTTCAGCCGAGCGGGAATATCCCGCCGACGAGAGGGACTCACTCTCGACGGCCATTTATGCAAATTCCGCCATATTATATTCATATCCACTCCCGATTTCGATTCGGAGACGACGCGATCAAACACCGATTTCGAACGATTTTTTTTTAAATAAAATTTCTAATTGTTCGGCCCGTTCTAATTGGAGTGGATTCGACGAATCGATATTTCCGAATTTACACGAAAAATATTCAAAAAATCCACCGGCCGAAATTGGCGCATTTAACTAGAAGTTAACCCTTTTGATCGTTACCTCGATCGACGCAATTAAATTCCGAAGTTTCCCGACGTCAGGTGATACGGCACTTAACATTTAACGTCTTGATTGATGATTGTTATTATATTAAACGGCCGGGCCGCGATTCGCGAGTTTCGCAAAGTTGTGCGTCAACGCAAAAGTGTCGGTTATTTATGGCCGATTTTCGATACGATCGTGTTCTGTGATGTTGATGTAATTATGTTTATGAATGATGCCGGGAACAAAAAGTCATCAGGACGGACGAGGCTGAACACGTTACTGAAATAAAAACACACCTGAAGCTCGTTGAGCCGCACGTGGATTCTTGACGAGATGCCCGACAGGTGTGCGTAACCTTTTTGTGTGTAATTATTTTCCAATTATATGTTTTGTTGTTGTGAAAATATGCAATTTGTGAAATTTTAGGGTTGATGCGGGTAATTATTGATATTGTGGAAATTTATGTTTTTATGCCTTCGTTTTTTCATTGATTGGTGGTATCTGGAACCAAATCCGATGGCTTAATATGTAGGAAACATGATGAAAGAACGGATGCTAATGGCAAGATTTTTATAGGTGGTTGTTTTTTGATAAGGCATTGCCTTTTATGGGTGATTCGTTAGTGTAAAGGTGTAGGATTTTTCGAAAGGATGACCGACTCAAACTTGTGAACCGCAACGCGTTGGGTGTGCCAATCGTCGTCGACCGCATGAAATTGTTGTTGCAATTAATCTCGACGTCAACACATATAATTCGACACACATATACAACAGTTTTTGTCAAGAAATTTTCACAGTGGTAAATATAATTGATATAAGTTTGCTGTTGATATACACTAAAAACCGTTTATGGGAACTTCAAATATATCTTAAAACATGGGCATTAAGGGTCTCTTTCAATAAGGACGCTTGATTTTGAAAATGTATAACAAAATTTGATGATTTGCACACGTTGTTCAACTTTATAACCTTCGTGGTGATTTCCCGTACACTAACAAACAATTGACTATAAATTTGATAGATGTCACTTTAAAAACAAAGTAACTATAACCTAAAAAAATTTGAGCGTCCTTATTGGAAGACCGTTTATAATTTTTATACATGAACAAATGTATAAATAAATAAAACAGAACCCATTTAACACCAAAAACCAAATCAGTAAACAGTTTTGGACCTCTGGTAATCGCGTTAAGCGGCACGCACACACGTGATCGCGTCACAAGCGCTGGCAGACGGACGTCTTAATTATTGGTTCCCTTTTGATCTCTTTGTTAGGGATTTTCTTATCCTTACATTCACGTATACACACTTTATATTAACGTATCTTTTTCTCTTTATTATAACACATTATACGTTTTTTTTCCCCATCTCCCCGTTCCACCACCGTCCCATCGGGCGGTATAATTTATGGTGGTATGATGTATGGCGGCGAGGCCTCCGCAGCTTGTGGCGTTATTAATTACCTTACGGTTTACCGAAACCTTACCTGCTCGAAGTTAGACCTACGGAATAGGTGTGGATTCGAATTTCGCCGAATTTGGAAATGGGCGGGAAAGGGTATTGCGCGAAACCGTTACGGGATCCCGTTTTCGAGTTTGTAAGGAACACGTTTTGTTTTGTGGGACATTTGAGCAACGATATATTTGAAAATTTAATTTTTGGAAAAACTGTGCTGCTTTTGAAATAAATATATGATCATAATATTATTATGAATACGATGATGACACCTTAACAAAAAAGTATTTGAAATACTAAAGTAATACGAGTAAAATGGATATAATAGAACGCGGTGTTTTCGCACTTTTGAATTACACGTATTATGTCTGACATATTAACACATTTGCGAAGCGAGGGAAAATATTTATATTGTGTGCGAAAAAAATACGATTCAACTATACAGAATGAACATCATACCTTTGTGTATTCCTTTAAAAAAATGAATAAAAGAGAAAAGAGACATTTGAGACGGTTTCGCTATAATGGAAGTGTGCATGTCAAGTAACAAGACACCGCAAGAACCAGTGCTTTGACGAGCAAAAAAAAAAATCGTATCAACAAGACGTGTAATTTAAACGTATTTTATTTAGGGAAAATTATGTTTTGGGATGATGGTCGAATTACTGATTAAGAAATTCGATGTCGTAAAAGTTTATAGCGGGATAATTCGACTGTTCAAACTGACGACAATTTTCCGAAGCCATAATTATTTATTAATATTATAAATTTTTGTGTGGGATTTTCGAGTATTTTATGGACGCCGACTCAAAATAGTAATTTGATTTGATTGCTAATTTTTTTATTTATCAAATTAACTAACCATAATTACATAAATCCATTAAAGTTTAGCGATATAAAAAAAATCAATAGATGAAAATAAACAGATGGTTTTAAAGCTATCGCATTTTCATCCGAAAAAAAATCTGAATTCTGAAAATATTTTATTTTATAATGGATATTGTGTAAGTTGAAAATTTTTACATAAATAAATACTTGTTTTTTTTTTGTAATCGAAATCATTATAAAATCACATTGAAACCCAAACAAATTCACCTCCTACACACACCGCAATTTCAATGCTATCACAATTTTTACCTTATCTATTTATATCATAGACTAAATATAACAGTACATTCATGTTTCCACGAAAATTCGACTTTTTGGTAAGGCATGCTCGCTTATAAACGAGATGTGAATAATTGTATGACATCCGGAAGAGTAGACAGCATCAGATAGCTGGTTTGGGTTTCGAAAATCGTGACGTGTACAAATGGTTATCAGCTCCAGATATACATTATAAATACGTGGCACAACACGAACAAGAGGTTGAGGGACTTCTTCAGATTTCGGTTGACAACTTTAAACGTGGCATGCTTTTTGGAAGCTTTCGATCGGTGGCCACGATAATAAATAACGGTTCGGAATTGTATGATTTTTTATCGAGCTATGGCGATCTTGTATGAAAGATTAATCGATGCGAAACTAAGCTAAATTTATTTTCTACTAATGCTTGTTCCGGACATAACTGTCGATTTCTAAACAGATGATTCCTATGCAAAACAGAAGAATGTGTGGGTATTCAATGGTTAAGCACGTCTGAATTGACTGCATTCAGAGAACTAGTACTAACTGTCGTGGGCGTAAATAATTCGAGTCCTGCGAACTGGTAATTTAATATGAATTATCACCGGAACTGAACCTCGAGTCAAATGAATGATTCTACGTATGAAATTGAAAAGTACTCGCTATAAAATAGGGTAGAATTCCGATCCCAAACGAAATCACACAGGTAACAAACGAATAGATTTTCTCAATCGAGGAATTGTTAGAATATAAATTTTGATAATGTAGGAAAAATATTATATAATATAAAAGTTTAATAAAATTAGAATTAGTCAATATTTCAATGAACGATATGATACTGTATGTTTGAATTTTTTTTAGATATGATGAATCAAAAAATTTACATATAAGAAAGTTTAAAACGTGTCCAATTTCAGGATGGTTCGGAGCATCCCAAATATCCTTCACGGCATAAATTTCAGACCCGAAAACCTCTATGCATAACGATTTCATACACAACCCTCATAATGAGCACAAATACGTATCCGAAAGATTTTCGTGTCGCATCCTTAACGACTTCCGCCTATTCCTCGTCACAATGCAGTCTCGTTCCTCCTTCCCGGCCACATTATATTCCTCCTTCGCCGTTTATATTACACATTATAATACGCCGCCATGGCATTATTATACATCCATGGCATTATTATACGTCCATTTCCATTCGGCGCCCGTTGTGCGGTGACAAGCAATAAATTACATTCGGAAACCACCTCCTGAATCCTCGGAGAGTCTCAAACAACAATGGTTGTTTCCGATGTCGAGGACAAGGTTGATGTGGTAACCCTCGAGTGTCCACACCCCTCGAATCTAACCCCGTTTTCGAATTAGGTTTTTTTCCCGGACGAGGATGTGTCATCAATCAGATTGTACAAATGGGTTTTATAGGCGAATAAAAAGCGAGAGATTTTTCGTACCGAATGTGCGAATTTCTCGAAAATAATCATACATAAATAGTATGTTTCAAAGGCGGCTCGTCCTAATGGGCTGCAGGTCATATATAAAGTGAACGTTTTGTATTTTTTTAATTTCTATATTCGTCTTGCAGACATGTACAAATAAAATACATATTTTCATCCACATTGCTGCAAATCACTACAAATTCTCATGTACCACCACTTTTATACATAATTTCAAGATTTGAATCATAGAATATTGACAAAAATGTGATTCTAAATGATTATATTAATTTTAAAGATTATTAATGTATGATATGATGTTGAAATTTTGAAATTAAAATTTAAGATAAAAGTATATTTTGAAACGTGAGTCGGAATTTTAAAAATATATTAAGACGATGATTGATAATAAGTTGAGAATGAAAAATGCACGTTTTTTTCGATATGATTGCATTCGAAAACTAAAACAAGATCCAACTCAAATTTCATCAATCTATTGTTAAGTATCTAAATCTCGGAGAAGTAATCTAACAAAAACCACTATGATAAATCGACCCGACCAAGGAAATCATAAATCTCGCAATTTTCTGAATTAAAGTTCACGACATTCTAAGACACAATGGCGCACAATTCAAGCACGAACGTCATTTTAAAACCAAATTACGAAATTGTTATACATCGACCTCGTTTCGTCGACAATATCGAATTACCTTTCGAAAAACCTTTGCATACCCCCATAACGTCGCACACCGATCGGCGGCACTCACGCCTCATACGCAACACTCGAAAGCATCAGCCTGAACAATATTTACCTGAAACAAAAGAAAAAAGCACTGAATTAGTCCGACACGTCAATTTACGATCGTTATATAGACGTTGGTTCGACGTCGGTCGTGATCGCCCCACGGCCACAACAAAAAGAGACCGGTGGTCGGGAGATGTTGCGATTATCGGGCCGTTTATGTCTAAAGATCATGATCTGAGAGTTAGGAAATTTAGCTGTGTCTCTCTTATGGGTGTGTATGTGCTTTTTTTTGGTCAGACCAAGATTCACGGGCATAGTTCGTTCGTGATAACGAGAGTCTGCGAGGCGCTCTGAGAATGGTATCGTCGGGTCGTGACTTGAGTAGTTTCACACTAGTTTGAATATGAATTGATGATTTCGGTTTAGGAGGCTTCGTTGGTTGTTTATTGTGGTTCGTTGGAGAAATCGGGATCGAAACGTAAATTTGTACTGGGAAACGTGGGTGCTCTAGGTATTACTGTGGTGGGTTTGATTTTGTTGATTATATGTGGATGATGAGAAGATTTTTGAAATTTATTGGATGTTTAAGTATTAGATAGTAATTGATGGTGCAGTCTGTAGGTGCATTGTTGTATCTGTCATTGTTTCGAAATTATTGTGACAAAAAATCTTATTACAAAAATATTTGTATTTAAAAAAGACCTCTAAATGAACGTACTATATGATGTTTATCGATGAACGTGGCAATGCAAATTAATTCGAATTAAAAATTTATCACATTCATAACACATCACCGATCACAAAATTTCAACATCGATAAACCGAAATTCTCAAAATATTCATTTTAATTAAAACGAACCCCCGCATCGATCGGAAAACTTTCATGCAGCGAAACACTACAAAATTCCTCGACGGGATCTCGAACTGAAAAATCACATAACATCAGACAAACTTCAAGTTTTCTCGCAACACACACACACACAGAAGCGAGTCCAATTTCGAGCAGCCGGCACGATAAATATTCGAGTTGAGGAGACTGCACATGCACACGCAAAGGCTACGTGCAAACTTAAAGCGACGAATACACTTAATTAAGAAAGTGCATTCGCTATGGGAAGTTTCGCGAAAGTTGAGCGCCGGTAATAAATGCAGGCGACTGACAAAGTCGCACAGGTACTACAGGCCGGGGATTATTCGCGACCCAGTTTCGATGTTAGTTTCATGCATGAATTCAGCGATTCTGAAATATTTTGTTTACTGGGATGTTTTCGGACGTGGATTTGATTTTTTGAAGTTTTTGGATGTTTGTGGTTGGGTGATGTTTAGAATGTTTCAAAAGAGGTGGGTGTTGATTTTTTTTATTGGAGATGGAAAATGGATATGTAAAGTGCTGAAATTGTATTTGAGAGAGTGTGAAAGAAAATGTGGACGGATTATTGACGGATGAAATCGAATACATGTATTGAGCGAATTGTATGAGTTTTACTTTTGATGGATAGGAGAAGAAGAAGAAGATTAGAGAAATCTTATATGTCATTGTAATTATCATGTGTATTTGTTGATCAACACTTTGATATTTTATTTTGAAATTTTTTGGATTTCATTTTAGTGCTTCATACATTATTTCGTTGCTATTTTGTTACAGTTATCATACTCCAGATTCAACTTTTTATGTTTCAAATTAGGCATTTTATACTTCAAATCACATAAAAGACAAATTCAGCAAATCATAAAGAATTCATAGTAATGAATTTCACTGATAACTATGATAACGATCTTAATAATACTTTCATATAGTCAAATTTGAAGAATAAAAAGTTGAATTTGAAATGTAAAAACTATATATATTTAATTGGAAACATTCAACATTCTAATTGTAATTATTACTCATTTTTTATTTATAATATCTCTTCTGATTGTTTTCAGTACATGTTCAAAATACTAAAAAAACTATCAAAACGTCAAAATTAATAAAATTAATGAACATATTCGCCTTATTTGTATTTCTTATCAAAAGATTGACAAGCATCGAATCATACAATTATATACGCAATGAAGTGTTTCAGAGACGAACCACGCGAAAATTAACACAACTCAAACGTTGTCGGAGAAATCCTCCGTGTTTATATTTCGAACACGAACGTTTTGAGATCGTGATCGTTTTGCCTGTGCGCGTTACTATTTGTCGGTCTCGACAGAAACTTTGTTGCTGTTTTGTGACGATTGTCTGCTTCCATTAATGTGATTTATATGTGGTTTTTGAGTTTATTGAAGTCTTGTGAATAAGTCGTGATTTGTAATTGGGATCGAAACTTGTTTTGAATGGAGTTGATCCGACGATTCAGCGTTGTAAACTTGTATGAAAGAGCCGGTGAGCTTAGATCTAAATTTATTGAAATTGTGGCTTAAATTTTAAACGAAATTCATCCGTAAAAAATATTTGACCTAATTCGAAACGATTGAGCGAAAATCGCTTAATTTCGAAAGCCTCTCGAAAACTTCAGCAAACCATTTTTCATTCCAGTTGAAAAAAGTTTGAACTTGATTAATGAATAATTCAAACCACTCATATATTCCACGTATAATTTTCATTTAACTGAAATATTACGATTGAAACCATTCACACATCAAAAAAAAAAAAAAACCCCACTAAAAACTGTACCTATCAAAAATCAATCATTCATTCCGAACAAACTCATACAAACCTCGCACACTTTAAATCCTCGTCCAATAAGCCGCGGCAAAAAAGCGACGCATAATTTTCACATAATACCATACAACGCAACAACATCGTGATCACCCTATACGCCGGTTATTACTTATTACACGTGCACGTATAAGGCGAGTGTAGGTCGGGCCGGGTACGTAGCACAATTTTCGCAACTGCAGGGTATTAAATTTTGCGCCCCGAACGTGTGCGGATTTCGCTCGTATGTGCCGGGGCTTATGGGGGCTTATTGTTGTGTTGAGGTGGGATTTGCGAGGGTGTTGGCCCTTTGGTGTGTGTGTGTGTGTGTGTGTGTGTGTGTGTGTGTGTGTGTGTGTGTGTGTGTGTGTGTGTGTGTGTGTTTTGGGTGCTATGGGTCTGGTGTTTAACATCCTTGTGTAATGATTTGCCTTGTTGAATTTTGGAAATTATGTGTAGTTGTGGTTTGGTTGATTTTTTTTGAGTGGTGTAGGTGATAAAGGTTTTTCTGTCATTTGAAAGTTTTGGATTTTTTTTACGAAATGCTAAATAATTATTGAATTGAACATCGAAGCAATTCTCAGATAATTATTGTTGTCCATAAAATTATAAAATTTTCAAAAAAAAAAAATTGTACAGATTTAAAATTTCGACATTTTAATTAGTTTATTATACATAAAAAATTCATAATAATCGGTACTTATATCACTTTTATTCAAAAAGTATGCTTTTCAAAAGTCATAATTTGCCAGTTAATGTAATGTATGATCGTATCTATTGATTGATTATATTATGAGAAATTCTATGAAAATATAACAAATAAATCTTTAAATAATCATAAAATGTATATGATACTGTGAAAGTTAGGTTGAAAATATTTTCACAATTATTATTATTTTTTCTTTTTGTATTAGTGAAACGTTTTAAATGCTCTCTTAAAGCATATTGAATCAAGTTTAATTGTAAAAAAAATAATATGAAACCTTTTAAATATTTCGCAAAAGAAAATCAACAATTATATTAATTTCAATAAATATTTTTCTCAAGAATTTCATGAAACTACACAATATTTCTTGTAAAGAAACTCTCTGTGAGTTGGGTTGTGTATGTTTTCATTTTGTTCAAATACCACGCTGTATATTTTGTATTCGTTATTTCAAAAAGCATCTTTATTTACATGTTATATAAATAATGAAGCATATTTAAGTTTCACATAAATTCTGACATTTGATATAATTGAAAATTTTCGAATTTCTTGCGAAAATTTTATACATTTATAAATTACCAGAAATTTTGATACAAGTGGATTATATTATATTATATGTGAAGAAAATTTTAATATAATTCTATTTATAACATCAAAAATAATCTTTAAACATACATTATAAATTTCTGACTTTCCAGTTGAGCAACGCAAGACAAACACCTCAATAAAAATCCAAATTCAGAAAGCAATCCAATCGATGAACCTGAAATTTATATCAATCTGCCCGACGATAATGCCCTATCATTTAAAAACCCAACCACACGGCCCGTTAACGTTTTCGATAAATTATTATCATATTTTCATAGTAAATATGACTCCATACCAATAGGGCATCGTTCACGTTCGAGTACAAATAAATAGTGGATATAAGAGCGCAATAAACGTATTTTATTATATCGTATTTGGGCTATAAAAAGCGATAGTTAAAACGCTTGTTTCGTCGTGTTCCTTAAACGCCTTTCATATATCAATAAAAATCTCATCGGAGACGTTTTCATATTAACTTGTAATAGATTTCGCTTTCGGTTTTTATTGCGTTATCAAATAAAAGTTTATCGCCTCACTTTTGTCATGCGCGCCATTGTGCGCCGCCTGTGCTTTTTTTTGATGTTTTTCATACATTTTTGTATTATTTTATTGTGTTTTATTGCCGAGTCTCTCGTCCCCGTAATATATCGAATATGTTTATCGCGTGAATAAAATATTTTTCGGTATGCTTCGTTTGTTTTTCGAGTGCTCGAATGCGCTTCGAATCGGTTTTTTGGTCGATCGAAAATGCGATTTGGCGTTTTTTGTACATTTGTTTTTTTTATTGTATTTGTTCGTATGTGGTGAAATTGTGTTTTGTTCTGTATTGTTAAATCTCTTGAAAGCGTTTGCATTATTCACTATTTTGTGGGTAGTACGTGCATTTTGAATCAATCATTGAATAGCTTCCACTCGCACAAAAAATATATTCGAACGAATATGAAATTTAAATATTGAATTCGTAATCGCACACAACCTATATAAAATCTATATTTTTCAGATACTGAACATCAATAATATGAAAGCTAAATCAAATGAAGATTATACAATATTAAAATAAATCATAATGAATAACGATGATTTTTTGCATAAACTTGTCTGACTAAATCTTGAATATATTTGAATAATTATCTTAAGATTTATACGAAAATTAATTAACACATTAACATCGATGAATAATGTACCATGTTTTTATGCGGACTATTATTTATCATATTATATCAATAAAAAATAATACTTAATAGAGTTGTAAAAAATGCAGTTTCATCAATTATAAATCTCATAAAAATTCAACGCGCGAATCAAAACGTCCAAATTATTATTATTATCCCCTACCCCCATTCCCTCATATATAATAGCGGATTTCTGTGTGTGTGTTCGTCTGTTCAATGATGCTCGCGACTTTTTCGCGAATATGGTCTTTATATGCGTATACAGTTAATGTCTATAAAATGATGCTTATTACGCACTGCCTCTGGCTTTGCCTATATGTCGTAATTGTGACAATAATAAATGAACCGGTTTTATTAATTAAATATTAAATATATTAAAATCGAGTAGGGGCATCGGGTAGCCTTTGCCTTTCGCTTTGCCTATATGTCACAAACAAATAACAAATGAACTATTTTGATTTTATTAATTAAATATTCAAATCGGGTACACATTTTGGGTTAACCACAGCCGATGTTATTAATAACGGGCCTATTTACTATTTTTAATAAGTTTCAAACAATAATTTGAGTCAACGCAATGAAAATAAATACAAAAAATAATTTCAACCCAAAATCCGTCATTTTTCACGGAGTTTTCAACTGCGCAACACTCGACTGCACCTACATATTACGAAAAGGCGCACGAGCGATCCTGAGAGCCATTTTAACGACTCGACAAAGGCGAAGGACCCCCTTTGAGAGAGATACCGACGATCAGATAAAAGGACGCGTCTTTATCGACGTAAACATGTGGGCGAAAACAATGTGCGCCGCCAATTTATGCTTGTGTACGCGAGTAATGAAGATGTTAAAGTCCGCCGGTACAATGAGTGCGTGTTTTAAACGTTTCGGAGGAGGTTCTGTTTTTTTTTTGGACCATGGGAGGTTTTGGGGTGGCCGATAGGGTGGTTTAGTTTGGGAGTTGGTGGTGGAAGTGGCGAGTTTGATATGGTTTGAGTTTGGTATGATTCGACATATCGAAAACATGATGGTTTTTGGTATGCTATGTGAAGATATGGTGTCACTTTTGTTCCGAACGTGAAACGTTTTATGTTCGATGGGTAATTGAAATGCATATGTTCGACGTTTGTATTATTTCCGTCGTGCGTTTATGTTTCTCTTTGTGCTCCGTGCCAAATGACCGCGTGTATGAAATTTGTTATTTGTAGTTTAATAAAATTGATGTTTCAATTAAGTATATGGCACACGTTTAGTATGATCTGTTTTGTGTTTTGCAAAAGTGTTTTGACATGTTTAAGATCAAAAACAGTCTATACGTTCGTATATTTGATACTCTCGTGTTTGAATGGATCGTATTGAATATAAAAAAAATGAATCGCATTTTTATTTCATAATTCAAAATTTTATAGTCGTTCTTAAAGCTAACGTTTCACAAGCACGATTTATTCGATATTACACCGAACTTTATCACTCGACATTCCCAGCAGATCTGGAAAAGCGTTCACATCCAGAATTCACAACTCGAATCATAAAATAAACGAACTTTGAAAAAAAACGTGGATCCAGCTGCTTCCAACTGCTTCCTTGCAGTCTTTTGACATCGTTTGTAAACCGTCTGTACTGGGCACAAGCATGACTTACTACTGTATACAATGCGTTATTTATACCACATTTTTTCAATAATCAGATTATTTATATAAAAAAAACAGTACACAGATTCAACATTTATCAATGATAAATGTGAGAAAGTTATTCAAAATTTGCGGTATAATCCGAAATATTCGAATGCGTCAATCGATACTTTCTTTTCTGACATTTATAATATATATCGGAATATATGTCGAAGTTGGTATATTCCAGATCTGACCCGGAATTGAGTCGTCGCAACATCAGCTGCCTTAATGTGCGGTTTGATTAATGCGTTTTTAATTTCGCCCCAAAGTATAAGTCTCGTGCAAGTCGATGATTTCACATTATGCTAGTTCGTACGAGAGTTGGAAAGATAACGGGGCCAACGTAAATATCTTGTATAGAGTGTTTGGAAGTTATTTTTTGAAGAATTCGGTTCGGTTGTATGTTTAGATTGGTTCTGTAATCTTTCGGATTAGATTAATGTTTGGTAAGTCTTTGTTTATATAAAAATCTTGTTTACAATATAATATTTTCCTTTGATAGCATGTATCTAAACGTAATGTTTAAGACTATTAAAATATATTATAATATAGTTAAAAAAATTATTAGATTTGTCAAGGATTAGGAATCAGTAGTTAGATTATGTATAAATATTGAAATATAATTTATGAATGTCGTACAAAAAACTTTGTTTAGCTGGACAAATATTATATTTTTAATAACACGGAGTTCTGAATAACAAAAATACACAAAATAACTCAAGGTAGATGCAGCGAAACTTCAAGTATACTACTCGCTGTATCACAATGCACTATCCAGCGAAGAAAATTATTATTCAACATTTGTTTTATTATTTTTTAGAGAACACACTGTATGGCGAGATAGAAAAACGCCGCCGCATATATGAGAAAAATACTATCGCAATAAAAACTAAAATTTTATCGCATACACACAGCAGACGTTCGCCGGAGAATTTTTATTGTGGAGAAAATAACGGCTGCATCATTTTCTTTTGTCCGCTTGTATATATAACCGACGAACTATCTCTATACGAGTTGTACAGAATCAAAATTCACAATCTCTGCCTAAGCGAATTTGGGGAAAATCACAGAAGCTTATTTTCGTGCGTATCCGTAAACGTAAATTTTCATTCAATATATAGCGATCAGCTGAATTCTACGAAACATTTTCTATGTTCATAATAAAATATTGATTGAATATCGAAAAGTACGGATTTGAACAAAAAATTTGATGAAAATCGTCAAATACTCAATCAATGATTTATCCTAACGGTCAAAAGATTATTTTGAATCCAAAAGTTTAACTCAATGATAAATACGGTAACTTTCGATTGATTTTGATTATTGTAAGTTTTGAATCTAAACAATTCATATATGTGCATTTAGTATATACTTATATAGTATATTTCTGCTATTGTACATAGACAATAAACAAAACGTATACATTTAACACGTACGATACATCTCAGAAGTGCAGAGAGCGATCTCTCAGCATGTAAGAACATCTCCAGCTCCAAACTGCGGAAATGAAGAAGCCTTCGAGGATAATGAACCCTAGGAGACCTCAGGATCCGGTTCTTGAAGCACATCAATCTCGACCACCGACAAAGTGTATGTAAGATATAAAGGACGCTATTTTCGTGAGTTGTGTACATTGGTAATAATCGAAAAGCGTATTGAGTGTTAGGGTTATGAGAACGAACTTAAGTTTTGTTTCGGAAAATTCTATGGCACTCAAGAGTTCATAAATTAAAGAATTTAATAGGTCTTTTATACAGAATTGACATCGGAAATCGGCTCGTGCTAAGGATGTCGAAGAGACTGAAAACCGATTAGTCCTAGTAGTAAAAGGAAGTTGTTAATGGAAAGGAGCAATAAAAACTCCAAGTCGTTCCCGCCTAAATCATTTAAAATGCATAAATCATTATGCGCGGGCTCGTAAACGACAAAGTTCACGAGCGAGCGAAAAAAAAGAGCTGAAACCGAAATAATAAAAAAAGGCGGGAAATGGGATCTCATTTAGCGTCGGTTCATTTAAAAACTGATTAGTGTGACATTCGAAATTATGACGGCGACCCGTCAAAAGCCGGATTTATTGTCGTCGATAAATTAACAACTGATACGTTGTAAATTATATATTTAACATTGATGTTTAAATTTCATGTTTCTTTTAAAGATGACGTTTAATTTTTACAGTAAAACGTATAAATGCCTTCAAAGTAAATCATTGATTAGAAACATATGAATTAAAAAAAAATCAAATCGTTTAAAAAATATGCATGAAACATAACAGTATTAAACCAAATTTATGCGAGATTGATCTTTGCTATATTTTGATAATTTTACGAAACTCTACACCGCGTCGGAGACATCACAGGAAATGGTCATCTTTAAAAAATTCAAAAACGATTCGCCGGCCAAATCGGAATTATACGACGTTTTAAAACCGCGCATAATCCAAATGCCAAAACAATCAAATGTTTATTCACGACCGAATTATTAGACACCTCTGCTTCTTACTGGCCTTTGTTTGTTGGACAAACGGAGCCAACTACTTTTCCGAGTTTGCTTTGTGTAAAGAAGACGAGTTTAGAAATTCCTACGAAATGCGCCCAAAAGAGACGTTTTTCGAAGAAACTATTTCCACTCGAGGAGTGATAAGAGCGGCCACTTAATGTCGTTCTACGATTGGAAGCCGAAATTGACTCTTCTATCTACAAATTTACGACGTGATGATTGTGTTTGATTTACAAGTTTTTAATTGCTGCTACGTTTCGAAAATTTTCAGTGAAATCGGTTAATCGATTCCGTTTTTAAAACAGTTTTTATTCGAAGTTTTTAAAATTATTCGGTTATTTTTTATGAATTTGAAACTTTTATATTATATTAAATTGATAAGAACAATGATCATAATATGCGTAATTATTAGATTTTATTTAGAAATTTCGTTTATTATACTATTTCATTTTATGAAAATATTTCGTTTAATATGAATAAGAAATTTTTAAATATTTTTTCTTATATTCCAAGTTGGTATAAAGTATTTTAAAATATTTTTTTTATGATATTTAAGAATGTTAGTTTATATTTAAAATTTTGAAAACGTATGAAGTAATTCAAATCTGTTGTAAGAAAAAAATCATTAGAAAATCAAAGAAATTTTTTGATCAACTTCTGAATTATTTTGGTAAATCATTACTAAAATTTATCAAGGATTTACCAAATGAAATATTTTACAATTCATAAGATTCAAACACTTAAATATTATGGAAATATTCAATGAAAAAATATTATAATACAAAAATTTCGCTGTTCCAAAAATCCTTTCGAAAACCCATTTCAAACCTAGCGTAAACGCACAAATAACCGGAAAATTCCCCACTCACAACCTCAATATTTCTTCACAAATACAAAACACTCCCATCGAGATATTTGAGAACCTCTCACAGGGATAGTAGTCAATTTGTAAGGCGCCTGACGATCGGAAAGTGCGTGTGTTTTGTCGCTGAGAGCGGTTGTCGTTCATTATTTACACGTCAATCGACCGACGAGACTGTTATCTGCCGCTCTCATACAAAAAGTACGAGGCAGTAAACCCGCGGACCTCTCTTATCTTTTGTGTGAAATGAGTTTTACCTTTTATTTATTCATTCGTTTTTTTCGTGTGTGTGTAAAAAGCGGTTTCGTCGGTGCGGTCCGTAATCTTAACAAGACATCGAAAGCGAAGGCTCCTTCTAAAACTCATTATTCATGCGAGCGTGTCGCATTGTTTGCGAGTTTCGGAAGCCACTCCGAATACGAAAGGCGAAAACGGATCAGTGATTGATAATTTTGGGTTTCATGTGACCTCGATTAGATTCCAGCACTAATTCGTTTTTTTATAATGTGAAACAATAATATAAAATTATTGAATTAGACTAATTTTAATCTGAATTATGAAAAAAAAATTGTGCCACATATCACTATCGTAATACTAAATCGATCATAAAAAAATTACGATTAATCAAATGCATACATATTTTTATATACGCGAAACGTTTCACAGGCAACTGTTATTTTTTCGGTGTACATCCGAAAAAGCAATCTAAACAAATTAAAATAAAAAATTGTATCGATTACCTATCGGCCGGAATCGGCTTGACAGATGTTCGTTGCAATTACAACGGGTCCGTTTCAATTAAATTCGTACCACGACATCGATCAACCGCGCTGTTTTACCATACGATATATTGAATATATTATTTGTATATATCGAATATGTTTACTTTGAGGGGTAAAGAAACAAAATTCACAATGTTCGCAGAAGCAATAAATTTTTTAATTCAAACAGTTGCTCAATGAACAAGGAAAGAAAAAAATTGTTTGTGTAATGTGGGGATTGGCTAGTGAATAAATTATTAAGAGATTTCACATTTAAGTTAAGTGATTTTTCGTATGTATAGACAAATGTGATTATGTATTGAAATCAAATTAGTAAAGAAAGATTATTTTTTCAATTCTTAGAAAATTTTTTTTTATATAAAGAAATCTGTAATCTTAAAGTTTAGCTATACAATGATTCAAAATATTTTTTTTTTGCTTAAAAAATTAAATATCTAAACAAAAATATCTTCATTTAATTTGAGATAAAATCGAAAAATTATTAATAAATTCGACATTAAAACTTCTTTGATAATTACTTTAGCATATACCAGACAATTCACAAAGCATCAAAGTTCGATCTATCGAACGACACAACAGAAAACGACAACTCAAATTTGGAAATATGTCACATCCAGTCGACGGCGGATATTGCGAGTTTTGATCCGACACCCCACACTTATAATATGATAGATATTTGGTGGAATTGTGACGTTTCGACCATGAGACCCGGACGCGTATTATAACGTCGATAATTATGGCTTTATAACGAGATACGAACTCGAGTTGTGGACCAATTTCCGGAGCTCCGAAACATAATAATGAAAGGTTTAACAAGCGAACGGGTAAAACTAGATTTGAATACGCGGCTATACGCTATATTGATTCCATTTATCATATTCTACTCTATGGTGTACGTGTGTGTTTTTTTCGAATCATTTTTTTATAATTAAAATTTCGTTTCGCGCTTAATTGAAATGTGTCTGGGAGTTTGATACGGTTTAGTTGTGTGTTTGAGTGATTGGGATTTTTTTTGGTTAATCGGTGGATTGTTAGGTTTGCGATTTGAACGGGATTTATATTTTTGAATATTTTTCCTTGTGTGATAAAAATTTTCAATAAAGAAATAAGATTATTAAATATTAAAATTAATTTTATAAGATGCGTATTGAAATAATAAAAAAAAATCGTTACAGAAACAAGGAAAAAACTCATCTTATATATATAAAAATAATAATAATACATTCGTGTACGTGGTGAAAAGCGTTTTGTATTCAAGCGGCAATAAATAAGGGCGGCTTACCGACGAGCGGAAAAGACGAATATTATTGCGGGGACGCGAAAGTATGGGGAAAATTTGAGCGAAAGTTTTACAGCGTAGCCATATTTTATTTTGTTCCGCACGGATTGGATCGTAATGTAAAACTATTGTGAAACTTAATTTCGAGGAAACTCGAGTGAAAAATGTTTTCCCCGTTTTCCCCCCGCCCCATCGTCCCTCGAGTTTTCTCCGAACGGTGAATGTGTATGTGTGAAAAGGGGTAATGAAATCATCCCCTGAAATCCCGCAACTTTCAGTTTTTATTGCTTTCGCGTTCGGGTGGTACATTCGGTGAGATCGATTGCGATACTAGTAGTTTTCAGTAGTTCCAAGCTTTTTTATTATTATTTAATAATTAAATATTGATTAAAATATAATTCTAATATTGCAAATGGTTCATTTTGTATCAGAATCGATAGACCGGTTTAATTAAAGGGTCTTTCAACAACGACGCTCGATTTTAAAATGTACAATAAAATTGGATGATTTACTCAAGTTGTATATACAATACTATGATCTTCCATGGTGATTTTTCGTACACTACTAAACGATTGACAACAAATTTAAAATATGTCACATTAACAGTATGACTGCTTATTAAAATAAATGATTCAAACTATAAGTACTTGAAAAATGAACAATGAATGAGATTTTTATGAATTTTTTTTTAATAAAAAATGTAAGAGGGAGGTCAATAAAAATTCGATATCGCCTCTCATTTAGGGAGTTTTGACGGTTACGTGAGGTTAATTTTAACGGCGTTCCCGTTTTTGAAAATCATATTAAAACCGTTGTAGATTGTGAAACCGGCGGGATTCAATTTTGACATGGCCCAGTATTGCTTCATAAAATATTCAGGAAACACCTTGTAGCCGGAGACGTCTCGATGAATATTAATTGCGATCGAGACGTCATATTTCAAACCATTCCTTTTATGAATATAGGTCATTTCAGTATTATAAAAATATATATTATATAATGTATTTTATATATGATCGAATTGTGTATAAATACTCTTTACTCGTAGCATAGTTGAATTATTAATTTTAATATTTCAGCGAGCTTTTTCGCGTAACGTTACAATTTTTAACTCTTGAGTGGTAGAAATATTCATGAAATTTTATTAAATTTTATTTCAGAAACAAATCATTCTAATTTAAAATTTTCATATTCTGTTACTCTAAATTCGTGCAAATCTTTATTTATATTTCAATGTGCAAATGAAATTAATTTTTCGTTTATGGAATGAATATGAAAATTATATACATAATTTTATGATTACTTTACTTAATAAATAAAATATTTTTTTTTATGTAATGATATTTAGATACAAATAGGTCCTATTGATATTTTATAGATTCACTAAACTTATAGAAATTTTCTTGTACGAAGTTTGCTAATTCGACAAAAAATGTTTCGATACCTAAATTCCTTATATATATATAATCACGAATTTCTGTGTGTGTTCGTGTGTTCGTTCGTTCGAATGACGCTCGCGACTTTTTATAGTAATATGGTCATTATGCGAATAAAGTTAACGTCTATAATATGATGCTTATATGGCTTTGCCTGTATATCACAAACAAATAACAAATGAACTATTTTGATTTTATCAATTAAATATTAAATATTCAAATCGAGTACACATTTCGGGTTCACACAATCGGGTTTTCACATTTTATCGTTTTCGGTTTTTTAACGAATCCACATCCGATGTTATTAACATCGGGCCTATTTACTAGTTTTCATATAAAATAAAATAAAAAAAATACTTATAATTTTTTAATTAAATAATCATTTCAAAACTATATTAAAACTAGTATATAGGCCCGATGTTAATAACATCGGGTATGGATTTGTTAAGAAACGGAAAACGATAAAATATGAAAA
>JAOXNN020000021.1:3422669-3459946 GCA_028571205.2 Hydropsyche betteni | reverse complement strand
AGGTGAAATTTATATTGACACGATTTGTAACAATAATTATAACAACCATCGATTCAACTATAATATTATTTTTAAATATGCCAATGTGAATTTTCGCAACAATTTATCAACTTAAAATTTTCAAATAGAGATACCTCGAATCATTTGAACTTTTACACTCATAAAAACCTGACGTCAACGAATCACCGACTTTTAAAACAATCAACACCACCACTCTGAAACGCATACCTTATTAAGACCTCGATCACCGACTTTTTTCAACAACCAACAGACTTTCCACACCAAAACTCACAATCGACAATCCCACGCGACCACAACCAACACTCCCAACCCCCCCATCGCCACCCACCGCATTTTTCCACACAATCACACGAAACCATCGCTCATCGCGCCCGCCAAATTCCGATCCCCGGCATAATCTGCTGAGGAAATTTCATCCGAAACCGCAAAACCGAACCGTCGTCGAATCGCAAACGAACATTCGTCCCGCCATAATCCGTCGAGGATTATCTTCGAATTGCTGCGGTCGTCACAATGTCGCACTCGTGCTCCACTTTCGTCCGAGGATTAAATCCCGGAAGGATTCGATAAGACTGCTTAATTGAATTTGCACCTAGTTGCGCGCATAATACTGCGGAATCGGATACGGGAAGTTCGCGGACGTGTGCCGTGGAAAAATTTTAGTTTTTTTCAGTAAATATGTGGATTGATTGAAATGGTTTGAAAATTCGTATACATACTGATAATACGCTGTTATATAATATGATATTAACTCCGGTATAATTGGTGGAATTGTATAGTTTGGTTACGAGTTAAAAAAGTGACATGAAAAGAATGAATGTATTGCCTTTCATTCTTATTGAGAATCTAAATAAGTTGATTTAAAGATGTTGATATAATGGGATGAATTCCATAAGCTGAATTTTTGAATTCTTTTTTGTATTTTCAATTATTAATTAAATTAGGTATTAGCATTGTTGTTTTATATAATTAGGATTTGACTAGGTTGTGATGTTGACGCGATGGAATGAATGTGAAAAGTTGAATAGCAGTTTTTTGTACATTGAGTTTTAAGCACTGTACGTATAAGGTTCTGTATATTGAGTTTAAGCTTTTATTAAAAAAAAAATAAATAATAATAATTTAGAGTTTCTTAATGAAAGATTAATATTTAGAAGTGTTTTTAGAGTATAACATTATTAGAGCTTAATTAGGCTAACTCAGCGACAATTTTAGGAATAGCAAATTTAAAATTTTTTAAATCACCACTTTCTAAAATTTCAACATATATATTTCTTAAATATTTAGATTTTAATTTAATAATGACATACTAAATATTATATTGAACATCTCTCATACGATATTTTGATTTTTAAGTATTTATTTACAAAAATAAAATTAATAACAATAAGTAAGTGTAACTTAATGATTAAATCATTACCGATAAGAAAAATAATATACGCATAGTAAAATATTCAAACACTTCAAAATTTTAGAACCGCTGATAAAAGGCTTTAAACACGAAGCGATTTTTGACTTACACAACACCAAATGGTAGATTGGTAGCGTCCCCCAAGCCTAAACATGGTCGTTATCTTTTATTAAGATCGTTTTTGGTACGAACGAACCCGTTAAATTTTATACATCGAAATTATACAATTTTCGATTATCGCTTTACGCGATATAAACCCATCAGGAGCGGCCCCCTGACGTATGGTGTTTTTCGGTAATAAAATATCATTAGGATTATATGACTTAATTTCGGCTCTCGACGCCATTGCTCGATAGGATGCATTATTTTATACTTTTAATGTCAAAATTTCGTTTTATGTTCGCGCGGAATGCTCTGATCCGTTTGAATCGGTTTTAATTTGAAATTCAAATGGCGCATTTTTATGATTTTAATAAGTTCAAGTTTTATGGTGTAAAAATTCTTGTTGTTAATCGGCGGAGAATTTGCAAATTTGGTCATTAAGATTTAATCCGTTTTTGAATTTGAAATCTGCGAAAATTTTGTTGATGATATAATGTATTATATTAGTGTTCGTAAAATTTAAGTGTAAAACACTTTTTCGCATACAAGAAATGAGAAACGCAGGTCGAGGGTATCCCTTGTATAATGTTGAATCGCTACTGGATTTGCATAGCGGACCGAACGAAAGATATACCTTGGAATTAATCAACTCAGAAACTTTTTGTGAAAAATAAAACGTGAAGGAAGGAAAAAAAGGAAAATTAAACCGAGACCGCAGATCCGACTTTCAGATATCTTTTCACGAGTCAAATGTTTTCAACGCGTTTTGAAAACTAACAAAAGGCATTATAATAAAATTAAACTAGAAACATCTTATTTAGTTACTAATTGGGTCGACCCACTAATTCGTCAAACCAAGTAATATACATGAATCATTGTCTAAGTCAAATTTGAAATACTTATCCCTCGTTCCAATTAAGCTTACCATCTTCGATACGATCGTACAAGAAGCGAATTTTCGTATTACGCAGATACGAATCTAAATCGTTGAATATACATTTTTTTTCCTAGTATATGAAGTGTATAATTTGGATGCGCCCACGCGAAACGATCTATCTAGGAAAATCGGTACGTGTACATATTAATATGATTGAATTATTAGATTATTCGGTGTTGCAACGAAACCCGTAATTATCGATTGGCATCGAACTAAAAATCCTAAAAAAAAATAATAAGAAAATAAAATATGTGAACGTCACGAACGTGTTATTATTGTCGGGGGCCGATTCCTGATTTGTCATGATAGATGATCGTCATGTTATTTCATTTTTTTCGAAGCAAATTGCATTTGCGGTTGGTAGTGGTTTCGTACAATCCATATAAATGTATCACGTGATAATTTCATGTAAGAAACGGTGTTGTTTAAATTAATTTTAAAGATATGGTTACGAGATAGTATACGATCTTCGTTTCGCTATTTTGCGGTAGAATTTTTGGTTGAATTGCTATTATAAATCGGAATTGAAGTTCCGCGAAATGTTCACAGTAGGAAATTTCTCAGAAGGTAGAAAAGTTTGTAAGCACAGGTAATTCATAAAATATCTATTTTTATAAATTCGAAAATTCGTCCGCAACCTTCAAAGGATCGACACGTTTCATTTTTGTTATTTATGAAACAACAGAATGTAAATCAGAATCGGACACCTGCCCATATCGACGATAAATATATAGATTTTTTTTATGCGCACAAAAACACACCTCGAATTCGACCGACAATAACCCGATACGAAATTGACGAAATTATCGCGTATTATTAGCGGTAGGCGCCGATAGAGACGTTTGCGGTTTCGAGGCCCAAAAAAAAAACGACACTCGAATTATATGGGCGTGAAGAATTCCGACGACCAGTCACGAACATTCGAGAGTCGAAAAACCGAAAAAAAATCACGAAAATACGTGGAAAAAATTCGAAAATTCGATCGGGGCGACTTTAATGTCTTTATATCTCGTTTGCGTGGGCCCGCCAAAACGTACGAAATTCGCGTTAACGAGGCGTAATTGGAAATTTATAATGTAATAACGTCGTTGAGGGTTTCGCGTTGGAAATACAATAAAAATAAATTATTCGAAACTGGTAATTTGCGCAATCGAACGCGGATTCGTCATCGATGATCTTCGATGACGCGCTATTCCCGTTTATATTAGACAAATTTGATGAGTTGCTTTTAATTTGTGGGTTTTTTATAATGTCGATTTTGGTTTTGTTCTCATTTGGTACAATTTATGTATGGGTCGCTAAATTTGAATATTTATTTGTGTGTAAAAGCGTTTCGTTTGGCTTATCGTCTCGTACGACGTGATAATTAGGGAACTGGTTTAACCACCCCTGGACTCTTGAATGACTTAATTCAAACCGTTGGGCACCTGTATGTTTGTTTTTTTTTTTAAGGATAAAAAGGAAATCGACGATTAAGAGGTTATTTTAATTATTGCGTTGTATAAGGAAGCGAACGCGTGGCGAAGGTTTCGTTCAATCTTTATAATGACTTCTTTTCTTCAAAGTTAAAAACATATGTATGATTTAGTTTAAAAATTATAAGTATTGAAAATTGGCGATATAGAAAAACGTATATCTAATCAATCAGACGACGACCAACTAGGAAATAACTCATTATAAAATTAAATAAGTATCCGTTCAATATTCTATTACATTTAATAGATAGTCAAACACACAATATTTCTATTAATATATTCAACTATGGCATGTTTTATTTTCCAATAAGTCATTGTTTAGTTGATCTACAACCAGAAGAACGTGACATGGCAATTTCGAAAAATTTCAGTAAAAAAATGATTTAAAATCTTATAATCGCATATACAACTATGTAGTTATATAAATCGTATACAATGACGATGATTCTGAAAAAAAAATCAAGAAAATCTAGGCGAAATTTTCCGACCGTACTAAAAATAGGTTCGATTCGATCCGCGATTAAATTCAGCACAACACGAGAACACACACACATGTCAAAATCGATTTTCGCTTTATTCGGCGGGCGTACGCGGAAAAGTGTTCACAATGGCCGAGGAAAATTCTGTAGTACTATTACCACTACGGAAAATTCAACGACGAGAAGGGGTCACGTCGTTTTTCCGCCCGAGCCCGAATACGTACAAAATACACCCGCACACTTTCGTATTTATATACGAACATAATGTATATATTGTCGGTTCGGTGGGCTGAAAAGCCGCAAAATCAAAATTGAAAACTGACCGAGCGTTCGGGCTGAATACTGAAAATCGGCGTTAAAACCTCGCTGAAAATACACGAGCCCAGAAAATCATTACGACGAAAGTTCTCTTTTTAATATAAATCCGGCGGCGCAATTTCGATCATTTTTTTCACAGGCTTGTGGTTTTGAAAATCTGGAAGATTTTATGTCAATTTTTTCTTATACTATTCCATGTTTTGTTAATATAATAATACGATGAATATATTTATAGAAAAAGTTCGCACTTTGAATCCGAAATGTAATAACGATTTCGGGCGCCAAATACGCACTCCTAGAGAGACACAAGTTATAAAAATTTCATCGAACACCGCGCCGTCCTAATAAGTCAAATTTACATAATAAAAGAACTTGTAGCGTCTCATTCAAACTCTATGAATACGTTAAAGGCGAAAACGAAAGGAGGAGACGAAGGATGAAAAAAATCATGGGAAAAAATGAAGAAAAATCTCAGCTCTTGCGTCGAATAAAAGCGCGACGTTTGTTGAATAAACAGAAGCCTCTCTTTCTTCCTACTAAACACGCGACGACAAATAAACTCGAAATTTTTCTTGCTGACGGCAAGAGTGAAACAAAAAACGATCGAAATGAAAATATATGCGTGTGTATGTGCGGATGTGTATATAAATAAAATGACGAGGTTTTAAGCGCATATAAATATTATGTATGGAGGGGAAAAAAATTCGGAATCGGTGGGGTTATTTATATTTGAAAAATAAAGTATCGAGTTACTCAATATACAATGATACTGCAGGGTTGGCAAGTTTTGTTCGTTGAATCATTTTATTTTTTAGAAATGTTTCAATATTATATTTCAATTATTGAAAGGAATGCCGTGTTGTAATTTTTGAAACGATTTTCATTCCATTTCTATAACGGATAATAATAATATGATTCTATTTTCAGATATTTTTTTATGTAATATATATAGGTCACTTAATTTTTGTAAGTCATTTATTAAATGAATAATTAAGGATTAATTACTATCAAATTCAACAATACAAATACATCATTTAGCAGTTATATTTCATTTTGTTCAGCCATGGCCAAACCAAGGCGCTTTCGAGGTATAATTTTAAATATAATAAACTATCTTAATTGTAAATTTTTTTTATCAAAAATATTTTTATTAAATTTTACGATATTCATGTGTGGCTCTTTTGAGAAATGCGTTATTTTATTAGGCCTACCAAATGATTTTAGTTGGCCACCTTTTTACTCTATATCACTGGGCTAGTCTAATTGGATTTGTAAGTGAAATAAGGCTATAACGTTTTCATATTCATTATAGAAATCTTAAAGAAAAAATAAATAGTAAATTTGAGAACAAAAGCTCAAAATTACAACAAACAAAACAATTTCAAAAATTCTGAACTAAAACTGTAAACATCGCAAATCCATCAATTACGCTACTCAAAATCGCCAATCATCACGAAAGCAACACAATTTGACACAACACAACCCTGCCCAACGAACAATCGTATACACACATATCCAGAAGATAGTTTTTTTTTTAAGCCGCGATATACCTGGTCGGGTTCTGTTGAGTTCTTGACGACAACAACAGGTTTCGTGGGCAAAAACAAGCCCGACTGCATTCAAATCGTATGCACAAGCAGCGGCCATCGGCTCGTGCATATAAGGACGATAACAGGTCCCGGATCGTCCCTTTTCGGTGCCTTTTATTCCGATTTGGTTTGTTTTTTGTGTGCGTGTTTCCCCCGAGAGGACCGTGTCCTTTTCGTCCTTTTGGCGTCGGAGGCATAGCGGGTAACGTCTTAATAATATCGCCTTAATTATCGCAATTTATTGTGGCCCTGCTCGCCCACGGCGAACTCGCTCGAATTATTTAATTATTTTATTGGGCGTTGGTGCGTGGTTTTATTTGCGCTGAATATATTAGGGAATCTTTTCGATGATTGTTGGGTGAGTTTTGTGTTTGTTTTTGGGAAAAGATTATTATTTTTTTGAGCGATGTGTGGTGGGGTTGCTTGTAGGATGTGAATAATTGTAATATTCTGTACGATTGAATCTTCCGATATAATATTAGGTAGATTGTTTATGATGTTGATTATTCAAAATATTGTTTCAATTTACAAAACAAGATAATATGTAATTCAAAAAAAATCATTTCACTCCAAAACATTGAATCAAGGTCGCGACTTTACATCTTCTCATCAATTTTTTTAATTATAATAAAGAATCATCTTGTAGACAATGTTTAGAGTAAGGAATAAATAAATTAAACTTCATCGAACGGTCTTAATGGTGATGAATATGTTCATCCATTATCCAATTCGTATATTGCTTAACTTTGATGATTTATGGAAATCAAAATGGAAAAAAACATAAGGATACTTAATAATTTAAATGGCATTTAACAAAAAATATTTTACTAAGTGATATTTGAATATTCATTCGAATTATTAATCATATGATATGTGAGTAATATTGAAAACATTTAATTTAGTAGAGCAAAGAGAATGTTATAAGCACTAATTTATTTATTAGAACGTTTGTCGAATACATACAAAATATGTAACATCAATCAACAGAGACAATTCAATTTTACATCGAATGCCTGGCAATATCAAATATTTAACCAACTCAAATGTCAAATTATAATTAAAAGTTAAATTATTCGAGTGAAAGGTCAAATCATAAAACAAATATAATAGTACAACATAGAAATTTCATATATTATCATTACTCGCAGAGTTGAAATTTCAGCACATTTACATGGAAAATGAATTTATTTTCACCACTTTGATCGTTTTATTGCTGAAAATTAAACATTTCGCTGAAAAACTTTTCGTCATCAATGGAAATTCTCCGTATAATTATTACACGTAAAACAACAAAGTCTAAAAATATTATTGCTTTTGAATATTTCAGAGACGATTTGATTAAGTCCGGATAATGCCGTGTTGCTTTTATTCTGTTGTTTTTGCGAAAAAGTTGATTAATTTCAAAGTCAAAAAGATTTTAAGATTAAGCCGGTCCAAGCGAATTCACACAGTCTTATTTCACAGAACCATCCTAAGATCTATCATTATTATGAACATGTTTAGAATTTAATTATTCAGCACTTTCAGACTCAAATATTCATTTGAAAAGGAAATTTTTTTCTTTCGATTCGACCAAAGAAATGAGCTAAAATATTTTCGTTAATTCATAAATGGAATAAGGCGCCCGTTTTTTTCAGCAGCCTTTCAACAAAATTTTCATTTAAAATATAACAATCGAAATTTTCCCAAGGACAAACATAAATTAAAGGACAAATTTATATATTCCATACCAAATTATATGTTTAGTTCAAATAAGAAAAAAATACCTAATTTTTCTAAGCACTTTTCTCACTCGAGTGAGACGTCACTCGAGCGTTTAATCGTCGTTTAATTGCCACTTTGTCTATTTTCGTCTCAGTTTTCTTATCTGGGACCCTTCCGAGACACCAAAAAGGTAAGAAACCATTGCGTTTTTATATCGTTTTAACACATTATTAGTCCTCGACTATCGTTTCGCGGTCACCGTACTTTTTACCTGCGATTACGCGCCGATAGGCAAACACCAAAAACGTATTACTACCGCGCACAATCGCTCCGACGAAATAACATAATGGGGCATTGAAAACGGGAAAAAAATGTGCCGAATCATAAGAAATAGGACCTCCTGCGGAATAGAGAGTAAATCCGAGCGTAAAAAATCAGTTTTTATCGAAAATGTCCGTGTGCGCTTAACGGGAACAAACGGTCACGGTTGACAACTCTCCTGTCCCGAAAACGGCGTCCCGCTGATCCTGTGTTGTTTACCTGAGATATAAATTCAAGGTAGTATATGAAGAATACAGATTTAAATGTCACAATTTTATAATATATAACAATCAGTCCGAATTTTTAATTATTTTTTATATAGAATCACATCTGTTATCATTTTAAAAAAAGAAAGTTTATAGAAGATTTTTGTGCGGTAGTTCGATCAATCAAATGATTAATTAAAATATATAAGATAATCATTCCATATTTATTAATAATAAAATTTTATCCGAAAAACGTCAAATCTTTCAAGTTGGACTGTGACTTTTGATTCTTCGCGCCTTCAATTATACAATTCGAGATTTTTTTAGTTTTCGGAAGACCTCCGTATAGTAGTCGAGTCAATAGAAAAAGTTGTCTTTACAAAACGTCGACAAACCGAAGGACTAGGTGACGATTCGTCGAACGTTACCATCCCATCGATCATGAACGTTGAAGGGACACAACTGCCCTTTTTGTATATAATTTGTATGTTAAAATGCATTTTTTTTTTATAATTGTATGGATTGATGGATTATTTAGGGTGTAAGTTTGCTTTATATTCATATAAAAAAAACTGGGCGTTTAACGTGTTCCAACCATGATGTATCTATTTCGACGAATTCATTCTATTCATAAACGAATGCATCATAATAATTTGTCGAAAAATTTATATTGATGCATTTTTAAATATACAATATATTTTTATTATATCTGACAATGTTTAGGCGAGGTGGAAGTCTTATTTTTTCTACCAATAAAGGACAAAAATTAATTCTTGATTTGCTTTCCATTTATAATAATTTGACCCAACCCAAAACTTTGATCAAAACAAACAGAATTTCTTTAAAAAACCTAACCAAATTCAACTCCCAAAAATGTACATTTATGACCGACCCAAATATACATGGACTGAAATACACCTGGACTGAGACATATACAAAACACGAACGACATCAGTATATTAATTCGAATGTACATGTTGCGCATTTGAAACGTCGCGCTTTCAGGACGGCCTTAATTAGGCAGCGCGTCCGTCTCCCTTTCAGGACCTTTTTCAGACGAAATATTTTAATCTGCTGAAAAGTTCACCTTCCGGTTAAACTCGGCGAATTTAATTCCACGGGCCGGGTTTAATTTTAATTTATTTTCTTATCCGGTCCGGCTGCAGACAGACGTTTTATCTCAATCTTGACCGTGGCCCGCCGGTGGGCGTGCACGTCCACTCGTAAAACTTTAAGGGCACCTCGGCTAATTGAAAATAATAAAAAAATGTATTGTATTATATTTTTGTGTGCATGCAATGAAATAAAAATGCGTCGAAAACGCTGTAATCTCGCAGGAATATCGCGCTCTGTATATTTATGAGGCGAATTTGTTTGTCGAGTCCCCGGGGTTAACTTTTTCGCTGATAGAAAAAAATTGTATATTAATCTTATTTTCGTGGGAGTTGTTTATTATTTAATTCAATATTATTCAAATCGGATCAAAGTTAAATGATATATGAGGCAGATGTTTCGAGCTTTGGAAAAAAATTGTGTAACTGTTTCGAATTATTTGATATTATTATATTAATGTCTTATATGAAATTGACCTTAATAATCCATATAAGTACACATATATTTACATTTTAAAGTACATGTATAATACAATCATCGTTTTGATATAATTTTGTTATTTTTTAAACTAAAATAGATAATATCTATTTTTTTGAGTTTCTTTGAATGTAAAAAATTTTATATTATAATATTAGAATTATTTTTAACAAAAAAAATATTCTTATTTCATCTTGATTACTTTTAAAATAAGCAAATATTTAAATTCTTTAAGTGATATGTAACTTGACCAATATATTATATATACATTTTTTATTGAAAGGTTTTAGTGATCGGAAGATACCTTTTTATATTCATTTACCGACTACATTAAATACATTCGAATACATTCATCTATATTCACATTCACATTGCTTTACTCAATATTAAATAGGAATCATTCAATAAGATTTGATCATACACCGAAGAATTAAGAACTCTCAAATGCGTTCTTTCATTCACAAATACGAATATTATATAACTCTAAAACCCAGTCGGAGTCTGACACCACAAAAGGCCCCGAAAAAAATATGTTAAAATACGCCTTTTATATGAAAAAGTCAACTACCGCAAAAAATGGGCGGCGATTTTCGAAAGTGTTGAACATAAACCGCAGCCCGTGAAACGTTTTCGCGCGAAAATTGCGTTGTTTGCGACCCGTCACCATTCCTATGATAATCGAAATGGACCGGCCGCAAAGCCTGCAAGGCACACACACAATAAGACCGAGAATATAATACATACACACGAAAATATTATATAATGTAAAACGAAAGTAACGAACGGGACGTCTCCGGGAAGAAACGGCTCCCGCAGGAGTGGCGAGTGTCTCGTAAATCGCGCCACTTCTGAACGCTCAGGAAACGGGAAGAGGTTTGAAAAGTCTTCAGATACGTCAGATTTATTTTGTTTTTTTGGTCAGTGTGTATTTGTGCGGTTCGAGTGCGGTTTTTGTGAAATGTGTGGTTGCATTTGGATGGTTGTTTAATAAATAGTGTTGAGGGCATCGGTTGAAAATATTGATCGAGTTGCAAAATTTCAGAAATGGTCTTTTTTATGAATAGATTTTTTTGTCAAAATAATCTTTGAATATTGGGGAAGCTTTTGTTTAGTAGTGAACGTGAGGAGGTTGCTTATGATGATGAATAAAAAATTGTTTTCTAATCTCAATTAGCTCTAACTGTTATACTAATCAGACTCTATTATATTATACTAGTAGGCCCGATGTTAATAACATCGGCTGTGGATTTGTTAAGAAACGGAAAACGATAAAATGTGAAAGCTCGATTGTGTGAACCCGAAATGTGTACTCGATTTGAATACTTAATATTTAATTAATAAAATCAAAATAGTTTATTTGTTATTTGTTCGTGACATATAGGCAAAGCCAGAGGCCATAGGTAATAAGCATCATATTATAGACGTTAACTGTACACGCATATAGAGATCATATTCGCGAAAAAGTCGCGAACTTCATCGAACAGACCGACATACAGATACACAGAGGGACACACAGAAATCCGCTATTATATATAGGGGATAGGGGATTATATTAAAATTTAAAAAAAAACATAATTTTATAAAAAAATAGTATTCAAAATTGTCTCCGTGGATATTTTTCCTAAATTAAATCTTACAAAAGGATTGGCTTTAAACTTTAAAGCGCGACGCGTATATTAAACAATGTTTGCGCAGTGAGCGCGCTTTGTTCATTGAAAAGTTAAACTGTGGACTTTAAAGCGAACCAAATCGCCGGTTTATCTCGGGGCGAGTTCTTCTCGAAACTTTCAAGAAGCTCTCGTTCGACGCCAACATTTTTACAAGATTTCCCCAGACTTTTTTCCGACGGCGTGTGTATGGTAAGGAAACTTTCGTTGTTCGATCGTGCAAAGTTTCCAGCGAAAAACGACCAAAAAACATAGTGGACGAGCGTACGCAAAGTAGGATTATTTTGCCCCTCGGGCGACAATCCACAAGTGTGACGGATATTTATATTATATACTGTGAATATGTAAATAGTCGCTGATAACCGTTCGAGACGTTCAAATGAGATTATGTTGATGATATGTTATTTATAATGGTTAAGACTGTCGACACGTTTCGATGCCGATTTAAATCAAGGGATTTATTATTATTTTTTTAAATACTTTTAAGATGTATTAAATTATTTTCATAGTAGTTAAAAAAAAATTCGAAGCATATTAAATATTTATATTGCAAAAAAAATTATACTATATTTTCTGTGTCGTATAAATATGTGACACACAAAAATCCGTATTCACAAAACTACAAAACTCGCAGACATCACATAATACTTCCTTACATAACAAAAAAGCCGAAAGGATCAAAAATTCGCAATTCTGAACTGCACTAACGTTTAATTCCGCGCTACAGCGAAGTCCTTTCATCCCGGAGATTAAGGCGGCTACCGCTCATATACACACACAAAACATTATATTTTATTTGCTCCCGTATCAAATAATACCCGAGCTCGTGACAAAACGATCTTATTTGTCACAACAACAACAACAACAAGGACAAGACGACATTGTGAAGTTCGGTATCGCTCCAGGTCCTGGCGCACAATGGCCGCTTGTTTGCATGTGCCGTGAGGCCTTCGGTATTCTTGTGCCGTCGGCTGACAAGGGGGCAAAAAATAAATATTTGCCCTCCTGAAACATGGAGGATTAAGGCGAATGGGCCATGGGGTTTGTTGTGTGTCCCCATATCGGTGTTTTTGGTGTTTCGATTCCGTGCAAGTCGATGGGACGGTCGGGAGTTCGATTGATATTATTGCACGATTGAATGTTTGGAACGGGGTTTGTCTATGTTGAAAATGTAAAATTTCAATATGTAATCGGAGTATTAAAATGATTTTTGATTGTTTTGTTTTATTCGATTTAAAAAAAATAGCCAGAAAAGGTGAAGAAGATTGAAAATGTATATTTGTGTAGAACGGATCAAAACGAGGACATGTTTGTATGTTGAATATATACAATAATTTATTATAAAAAGTTTTCTTTTCTTTTCCCTTTTCAGATAAATATTTTATAAAATGTAAATAATAATCTACTTTGATGTAAAAAAAGTTTTTTTTTCAATTCATTAAAATTTCAGTCATGTAACGTACAAGGTCTAATACGACATGGAACGAAGTTTTTACAACATATTAAAAAATAACGAATTTATATAAAAAAAAATATAAATCTGAATAGATCGATTTCAATTACTCTTTTTTTCATATAAAAATATTTTGAATCAAATGATTACCACTCATTCGTACCTTTTTCGGTGACTCTAATTATAATACAAAGTAAACGTAGGCGTATGATATATTTAATTTACATTAATTGAGATTTTCACAAGTTACCATGTAACTCGATGTGTTTTAAAGATAAAAAAAATATATAATCCGGCTTAATTTAAAGAGATTTGCATCATGTTAGAATCAATAAGAACTATTTTGAATATCCGACATATGACGGACGATATTCCGTAGCGAAAACGAAGCCGGTTTCGCGGATTTAATGCATGTTTAAGCACATCTTTCAATACAAATATAAATAAATTATTGCAGAAGAACATTTAATAGAAAGCATACATAAAAAGTACACACAAAAACATTTAAAATAAATTGAAAAACTTCGCGTTAAAGGTACGACCCGCTCGAGCGCGAAACCGCCCCGCATTACGCGCGAATACCTTTCGAACGTTTTTTTATTTTTTTCCCGCTGCATCCGGCCATTCAAAACGAACGAAACCGATCAAATGCGATTAGTATACAAAAATTCGATATAACAAAAATGAAAAAAGGCGCGTGTGTGTGTTCGCACAGAGCCGAAGATGAATTTTCAACATTTTCTTTTGCGCCGGCCAAGACAAATAACGCCCCGCGGTGGCCAGACGTAATTAATATCTCGGGAATGTACACAGAAATATGAATTATTAGTGCGTTTGTGTATAAATTGTATACAAATTGTATGTGAGGGGTGTTGAACCGAAACAAGCAATTCATTAAAATTGTATTCGAGTGTTACAAGTACAATGTTTTTGAAGGAAAGTGTGAGAGTTTGTGTCTTTTAAGTTTTCGTTTTTAAGATTCGTTCGCTACCGTAAAATTTTTAAATACCTAATATCCATACATTCATTTTGTTATTTAAAAATGTATATTTCAATACTCGCCAATCTATTCAATTAAAAATATCATAGAAAAGAACTATTCATACAAAAAAAAACATACACTCATTCAACATGAATAAACATAAATAAAACCGCGATTTCTGACAAATCCGCTCAAGTACAGATTGCGTATTTCGATTCTGCACCCCTCGCATACAAAATTGCATACATTCTCACAGAATAGCAGTATATATATATATATACACAAATAAATCGCATATGAAGTGCATATGTGTTTGTTGTTTGAGTGCATTTGTGCCGCCCTGCAATGACAGCGTATTGATTTGTGGCCCACGCGGGGCGGGCAGATCGCTATCGAGAAAAGCCGCGTTCGATTATTGGGGCGTCAGGTGTGCTCAACCTTTGCGAATCCAATGCGAATATATTTCAGGGTGTATGTGCTACGTTTGACATTTTGAATATTCAAAATCGGACCGATCGCACCGAAGATATCGCCGTTTGAAAAACAAGTCACATTTCCGCACGTTAAAAATTTCGATCACGAAAGTTCGTCGATACATAAATCGTACTTTTGCCCAAAACGGACGCGGAAATGATGAAATTTACTCTTAATTGGTCAAAGGAGCGTATTCGTATCCTTTTTATGACTTCCTGCATAATTAACGCATACGCGAAGCGAATGCACCGTTGAATGTTGAAGTCAAACAAAGACGTTCGCGCTGACAAATTACGAAAATTTATTAATTACTCTGTCGGTCAATAAACATAAACAATCTCGAGATTCGATGAATATTTTAGCACTTCAAAAGCCGCACTCTTAACGATATTATTTATGCGCTGCGAAATTTCCGAAACGTGCAATTAAACCGTCGAAAGAATGCTAATTTACCTCGCGAAGAATTAAAACGAATACAGCCTCAGTTCGGCGGACATTATTGCTAGCTCCGGCGATAAACAAATAAATAAAATGAAAACGTATTTATTTATTTCTGTCGATAAATATAAAAGAGGATCGTAAAGGCCTGGAACCGTTCACACACCCGAATCTAATATAATAAAATAAAGTAAAGTAATGCGTAAACGTAACTCGAGCCCGCCATTGTGAAAGTGTTAACCGAAAGAAATATAATACATTGTTTATGGACGCATAAATTCCATTTTTATTCTATCCACGGTCCGACTACCGGTTTTGTAGCTTTCTGTACCACACTGTACTGTTTCGGTGTATATGAGGCTCATTCTGATAATCCTATGATTTTTGAATATTCTAAAAGTCATTTTGAAGTATTAATTATTTTCATTTTTAATCTATATAATAAAAAAAAAGTAAAAAAATATTTTATTTGTCAAAATTTGTTTTATACCCGATTCATATTCATGTTAAATAAAAATGATGGCAATTACAAATATCCGCAGTATAAAGTTATTAAAAATTATAAGTAACAATTAGTCAATTAACAACTTTCAGAACGAACCACATACATACGAGCAGGCCATTCTTTAGACGAGTTTCACATCGTTAAAGGAGCGAAATTGTATGCGGCGCAGTAATAAAATAATTAATTAACATTTTATACGGGGCCGGCATTGTTGTCGAAATAAAACGGCTTATAACTCATCGGGGACCTTATTAAATTCGGATAATTAAAAGACGACCGATGTACTAGATGAGTGTAACGGGATCGAGTTGGGTTAGGTTAAGTGAATGATTTCTCGGATGAATTTTATTGTAAGAGGTGGATAGAATCAATACTTTGATGATATTGTATGTGTTAACATATATTGTTTATATCAATCGGATTACGAAAATTATCCTCTGATTAACTGCATTATATTATATTATATTAAAAATCACATATGTTTGTTGACTAATTTATATTTCGCTTAATTTTGATGGTATATGGGAATCAGGGTTTAATAAAATCGATAATGGTTTTATTAGTATTTTTTAATATTTTTGTAATGAGCAATTTATTAATAATTAAGTTAGAAAATTAATTATTTTGCTGAAAAGAACTTGCATAAAATTGCTGTAGTATAAAGTGGAAAAAAAAATTTAAAATAAAATGATCATTTTTTTTCGTTAATTAAATATTGTTTATTGATATTTCGATAATGAAAAGAGTGAGTCGGAATTGTGCAAAATTGCGGAAACATTTAGCCGAAAAAACAAACATAAATACATTCGTATGGAAATATGCAAATTCTCGTCTATACGAGCGAAACCTATAAACAATGAGCAAAGGCGGATTATTGCATTTTTTTATTATTTGCCGTGTTTGTTTTGTATTTGTTGCTTTTTTTCGACCGACCGGCCGCGGCTCCGACGTGGAAACAAGAGATTTATTTACAATATTCATTGTGTTGATTTGAATAATTTTGCATACATTTAAAATATGCAGGAAAAAGTAGCGGAGAGCATTTATTATCGCTGCTCCGTTCTTAATTAAGCGCCAAAAAAGCGGATTTCGGTTAATTTACACTTCCCTAGACACAGACGGCTTCGGAAAAATATATTCATAGAGTGGTTTTTATAGAAAAATTTGAATGTCTACATTTTCTTTTAGTGGTTGTTGGGATACAAGCGGATTATATTTCGTACCCTCGATTAATTGGCGACGTCTGTGTAGTGTTTAAAATGTAAATATTTAATTTCGCTTTCTGCACACACAGGCGATAGTTTTGAATATAAATCGTCCGGTACAATTATTATCGCGATCTTCGGACATGTTTAATGTGGCTAATTTAAAAATAAAAGTAGTTATTATTGAAATCTTGATAGAGATGTGATCGTTATCGATAAAATTACTGATAGAGTTATAAATTTGAATATTTTTATCACTCGATTTGAATATCAGGTATTTTGTAAAGGTGACCTTTTCATGATTTTTATATTTTAAACAACGAAGATATAATCTATGAAATTTTTATATACAGCTTTGGTTCAAAAATTGAAGTCGATGTAAATAAACTTCACAGCTTATACCGGACATAAAACGGCCTTAAAAACATTTTTATATTATTAAAGTTTCAATCATAAATGATACAAATAAACTCGACTTTTTACCGAGTAAACCGAGCTCATTACGACCGAACTAAAATATAGAATAGCTTCAAAACAACCACCGTAAAAGATTACCTTCCTCCAAAGACCATAATGAAACAAAATCGCACGATATCCGAGCCGACTTTTCGCGAAAGTCACTACTCTTTGTATTATTCGACTCGAACTGCAGTTTCCTTCAGGTCTTTAATAAAAGTTGAAACTCCAGATCTCGCGCTTATTACTCCTTCACCTATCTCTTGGATATCCAACTTTTTAACGAGTTATGTTTGTCGGCGAGGCCGTCCTTTTATTATTGTCATCATCATTGTGTTATTAAAGTGAATCCGCGCGCGTTTATGCCTCCGCACTTTGGGTCGTATCGTTAAAACTATAATGTGTTATTGTAATGGAAAATGGTATGGTGAAAGCAGGATAGTGTGCGGGATATGTCGTATTGTTTGGTTGTAATTAGTGTTAAGGAATATGTAATGATTGCTAAGTGTATTGTGTAGTCTTTCAATTGTGTTTTAAATGATTCCGAAATTTATAGGTCGTTTGAATGAGTTTGTATACAGATGTTACAAAGGTCTCTTTAAAAGCATTAAAGAAATGATAGGTTATGTTATTTTAAATTTTTAAATTATTTAAATACGGTATTTGTGCCATATTGTGTTTCATTTGGAAATCATTAGTGTGTAAATACCTGGTTTTGGATTTTTTCTTAAAAATCGAAAAAATAACTCGAAAAGTGTGATACTTTGGACCAGGTACATTAGGTTTAACAAAAATTTTATTTACTGATAATCCGGTCAATAAAATATAATTACCGGTTTAGCGGTGAATTACTGATGAATCAAAACATATCAATATTGATGTAAAATGAAATTTCACGTATTTTAAATTACAAAATCATTTCAAAAATTAATTATAATTAATCTTTACATGCAGTGCAATCTTCAGAATTTATGTAAATCATCATCTATAATTTTCATCAACAACTTTCAATCCGAACAACTCTAAAAACATTAAAAATTCATTTTCCCGACAAAACATCCTTCCACGACCCACTTTAAAAAAAAACCTCTTCCCAACCAAAGCAACCCTTCGAAATCATGCCTACAATCCGGCCCGCACTCGAACATTTCAATTAGCGCACATCACACAGCAAAAGCACGTCATCTCGAACGTTCGAGCCGATGATCGTGACCGGGCGGCGCAATTTAATTAAGGCTCACCTCTAACTACGTTCACGTATAAGGCGAGCCGTTTGAACGTTTCGACGCTCGCAACCTTAGAACACGATAAGACCATTATATTATGCGCTAAATGTGTAATGTGGGGTGTGCAGGTGCAAACGTCGCTGTTTTTCAATTCGAGGTTTTGGTCGATTTAGTCTTTCAGTAGGGACGCTCGAAATTCGTCGGGTTATAGCGGTCATGTTGTTAAAGTGACAATTGTCGAATTTGTTGTCGATTGTTTAGTAGTGTACGGAAAATCGCCATGGAATGTTATAGCGTTGAACAACGTGTGCAAATCGTCAAATGTTATTATCAAAGTCAATGAAGGGTCTTTCGATAAGGATGCTAGATTTTAAAATATAAATAAAACAAGTTGTGTGTGAGATTTTCACTCAATTTTTTTTGTCACTTTAACAACATGGCTGCTATGTTCTAACAAACTTCTAGCGTTCCTATTGAAAGATTCTATATATTTTCGTGCTGTTTATATGAAGTCAATTTTGAAATAAGGTCTTTTTAGTTTGTGTGCTTTATTATTATGTGAACTTTATAGTCTATTTATAATATCCAGTTTATTGGATAATTCTTAGAAAGTTTAGGTACTTTTTCTTTATGTGTCTGATAAAACATTGAGAGACATTTTTTAACATATCAAACGAGTACATCTATACACATCATATTACTTGTTACTAATCTTCGATGGTAGGTGAAAAACATGATTTCTATTGATTTACAATATAAAAGGTGTTATTTTGAATAGAAAATTCTTAAACGAATATAAATTCTGACTTTATAGTAATAAATTTTAGTAAGAACTAACGATTTTGTTATAGAAAAGTTAAATTATTTTAGTTGATTCAGATTGAAATGATGAATCAATGTTTATTGTCTCGAAGATGATGGAATTGTTGATGCAAAATTGATTCAAATGATAAATATTGGTTTTGATGTATTTGTTTGATGTATAGAATCGTTCGATGATGCATTGGCGAGTTATTTCAATGTTAATATTTATATTTCAGTATGATTCAATCCACTAATGTTTGAACGTACAACTGTAAACTATCCCATGGCCTAATTATTTTATTGTAGCATATGACTGACTACTTCATCATCATAGGATGTTTACGTAACATTTGTCACAAGAATAATATGCTTAAAATTCATATACACTTTAATTTCAAAAGGAATTAACAGATTAGATTATTTTACTGATTTTCAGAGCATCGAAATTGTGTTAGATAATCTTTTGAATTTATCTAAACATTTCTCTTCTGATTCAAAACATACGATCGTAGCGAGTTTTGCATCTGGTTCCTCGTATTGTATGAGTTCTCGGCCTTCGTATGCACATCATCGAGTGGTTCTTGGCGCGTTTAATCAATTCCAAAGACAACTAACGGCCATGTCGAGCGTTAACTGTGCAGATAACTGAGACGTTAACTGTCGGTGCACTTCTATATCGGGACGGTTGCATTCGTGCAATAATCTGACGTGCCGCTTGTTTCAGTTAACAGAAGTGGATACTAATGTTTAATCCGCGCCGTTGATTTACGTTTCTTTGACAGTATTAAAATCAGGATCTATCTACGTGGAAAATATCAAAAGTTCACCGATACAATGTTGCAAAAGCCATTCTGTAACAAAATAGCGTTTCCGTCATTGGGCATTAACCGAACTGTAACATTCGACCTATTAATTCGAAAGTTCACAGTGTCTATATGTATAATACGAATGTAGCCGATTTTTTTTCCACGTGTATAACGTATCGAGTTTCTCGTTAAGAGGGAGCATACCCGGGTGCGAGGATAAGATCTCGCACGTCAAAAGGATAAAATTTAAATAATATTTATACGAAACACGCGATAAATAAATAATATACGTCGTCGAGATAATCTCGAAGAGCGTATTCAACACCCTAGCGAGGAGAGCGTGTATCGAAATCGGTTATAAACAAGAAATTTTATCGTTCCTTGTCTCGAAGATAAGGTCGATTTCATATCTTGTAAAATGTAGATTACTGCGAAACGATTTTGATGCATATCAGATGATTTTTATATTAATTTCGAATAGGAAAATTCAAAATTTACGGAATATAATGAATAATTCTTCAAACGCATTGTAGAAGTCGAATAAATGGTTTCAATATTTGACTTTATCAAATGATTTTTTTTTATACATATCAATCGTTTATTTCTGTGGATATGTGAGTGTTGTATCTAATTCGCGAAACTACACAATACATTATATATTATTCATAATAGAAGAATCCTTCTTTTGTTGTTGTTGTTGCGGCAACTTTGTATAGGACCATTAATAAATTGGATATAATGGAACTTATATACGCGGCTGTGCGTATACATGGAAGTTTACCAATTAATTATTATACACGTTGGATAGTGAGTTAAACTAAACTTTTGAAAGACAAATAACCCACACGCATCTTTAAATAAATTATAACAATCGCGTGTGGTCCCGAAGCGTGGTTGACAATATGAAAATTTGACATTTCGATGAATGTTTCACCTATGATATTAGCGAAATATAAAAATTTGCCAACGCCGAATGGAGACAAATCAATAACAACGCGTATAAATTTGTTTAATAGCAAATATTTTCCGATACGGTTATTAGCATAGAGATGGTCGCTCATTTAAATAACGTTAGATTTCTCAAATCCGATTAGATCCAAACGGAAAATTCTTTTGAATACACGAATCTTGTATCCTTCATAATAAATTACGCTAAGTAGTCGCTTTGTGAAAAAGCAGAAAATATTAAAATAAAATAAAATACGCAAACGATGATGCAAACGCGTACATAATTCGTCTCCGTTAACAATACTATAATTGGGAAGTTTCTCGCATATACGATTTTTTTCCATCATCATCGGCGAATATTAACAATAAAAATAAATAATTTATTCATTGCTTCATCAGGGAAGGCTTTCGTTTTATGTGTTTTATTATTGTTTTCGTTTATATATACATACACTTTTTTATTCCGTGAAATATACGTCTCTATTATACGACGGTACACCTCTATATAAGTGCGGACGATAAATAATCCCCATCATTTGAATAACCATTCAGAGAAATTACAAAGAACGAACGAGCATTGTGTGTTTTAACCCTTTGGTCGACACAATGCGATCTAACGATCGCGCTGTGTCGAAATTATCGCTCTTTTATGAGACTAAATTCGATTTTGTGCGATTTCGCACGCGTTCTTTCGAAACGCCTACATGTTCGGTTTGAAAACTTTTTTTTTATATTACGGAAAACATCGGTCGGAATCGAACGAAAATCGCTGAATATGCCTTTTAGGTTGAAACGAAAAGAGAATAAACTATTTTTTTATATATATATAATAATACTTTTGAAAGGATCACGTCGACGATTTAGTTTTATTGAATTTGTTGATTGATTCTTATAAAGTACCTAATTGGATTTGTGAGAAAATTTTTACAGTTGATAGATAAATGTGAAACCGTAAAGTTGATCTGAAATTAAATATTATATATTTTAATTGTAAGTGCAAAAACTTCTAATTGTATTTAAAAGATTTTTTCATTGGGCTATGAAAATATAATAATTGACATTGAACGAAAATAATGATATTATTTTGAAAATATTAATAGACGTTATTTTTTGCATAATGAAGATGATTATGAATCATAATTTATGATGAAATAATTTAATATAGATTGTTCAAAATTATTAAATATTGATAAAAATAGGTTGATGGCATTGTAAAGAATAGGTGTGGAAAGTAAATATTGTTTGTTCCTTGGTGACTCAAAGTCAAAAAAATTGTCATTTTTTCCAATATTAAATATTATACATAGTTAAGATATGATCTTAATTCAACAATGCTCACTAAACCATTTCCGAATTTGTCGATTTCAAATATATATTGTACCTAATAACTGTATGGAAAGTGAATTCGCTGAAGTGTATATGGCCTTCTCGTTATTTTTTTTTATTAACCCAGTTATTGTTACTACAAAAAAAACTTTTCGAAAATTAAAATTAATTATATATCGAGCATGAATTTCATTGATATTAAATGAAAATTGAATTAAAAAAAAAAACATAAAAATTGACCTATCATTACTATCATGAAATTTTAATTCAACACGATAATATCCATCCAAAACCCACTCGAAACCCAGAATCAAACAACCATTGCTCATTCGGAGACCAAAAGCTGCATATACATCACGCTTAAACGGCTATACAGGGTGGGTGCGAAGTGCGCTGCACCAGCGGTCGACTAATTACCACGCCGAAAGGGCTATATTTTCGTTAGGGATGTACGAGATAAGGAAGAAGCAGCAATGCCTTCCACGGGGATGGGTTTGTGTAGTCGACTTCTCTGCATAATTCTCGACTAATCTTACGTAAAGTCAGCCCGCATTAGGAATCCCAGGGTGAAGATTAATGGCACACAGCCGCACGTAGTATACTCCGGTGCAGTGATAATGAACGTTTTTTTGTAAGGAAAAGTATTAATTATTTAATGTCAAAGGATGGTTCATTGTTGTCGGAGGTGGATGAAGTTTTCATGTGGAAATATCCGGAGGGGTGGGTTTAGCGGGATTTAAATTTTTGATGCATTTCGTTGAAAGATTTTGGTCAACTCGAATGAAAATTATTGTAATTTTTTTTATAAAATGATTGAAATATGTGTTATTTGCTATAAACTTCATTTTTGTAATAGAAATAGTTTATAATTAATTTCGTTCAAAAACTTATGTTATTAGAAATAGTATGGTATGGTAAATATTGATGAGGGTTAGTATATTCGAGAAAAAAAAAATAACGGATTTTAATATTTTTAATTTTGAAATATATAACCATGTTATGGATGAATATAAAGCTTTGAGAGGAAATATTTGAAAAGGCTGAAGAGTCTTAAGATCAGATAACTGGAAAATGAAACGGTCAGTTTTATATAATACTTTCAAGTATTATAGAATAAGAAATGGTTTCAGGAAAAGATAAGAAGTATTTCCAATTGAATACACTACAAATTATTTTTGTATCGTCTATTAATCTTTATAAAGCAAATATAATGCAAAAATGTACAATTTTATTGATTTAGAATAATTTGAAATAAAAATTTCGATTAGAATATATCAATAATCAAAAAATTAAATAATTTCCTTATATTGAAAAATAAATGAATAAATATTAAATTTCAATGAACAAAAGCCACATATGGCTCGAAATTCACAAGTGTTTCATCCCTGATTAGTACCAGTGGTACTACGGGATAACGCAGTGTGTAAAAGGCCACATTGCGCGAACCGTGAGAACATTTAATATATTTATTTGCTTAATTATTTCCGGCCGTCGCCTGGGGATTTTCGATTCGGGATGTTCGAAATTAATTTCGGTGAAGTAGGGGTTATATGGTCGTTAGAATGAACATTTGCCGGGGAAAAAGTAACAGAATTTGACAATCGGAAGGTCCGCCGAAATATATGACGTATGAAACGTTGCAGGAAATATTCGAAACGATTTTGAAGGAATAATGACGGCCGAGAATCGTTGAAAATCTCGAATTTATATTCGATCGTTAATAAAATATGCTTTGATCAACGTTTTCCGTTCCCATGAGCGTTATTACGTCATGTTTGAGTTCTCGCCGGTGAAAAATTATGCAAAATAATGTAGAATTATATTCGAAAAATACAATAGATTTGATTATTATAATAAATACAAAAAAAATATCCAACGAATGAAAGATGATTCGTGCATTTTGAATTATTCACATCTCGTCGAAGATTCAGATCGTCTTGGAAACTTCACACATCCCATATTCGAAAATATTCGTGTGTATGTGCGAAGGAGCACGTCGTTTGTTTCACAGCCGAACAAAGGATACACATTTGTTATTGACATTCGAAACGTACACACAAAAGGCGTTGACGTTGCGCACCTTCAGACCCGTCTTTGGCTACGATGCAATGGGATTTTGAATTTTTTTCATTTTCATTTTCGATGTTTAATTTTTGAAATGGTTTGTCACTGGAAGAGGCGGGGGGAGTTGTGTGACTTGAGGGGAATTTGAATAATTTCATTGTTTTCGATAGTTGATGTTCATAATGTGTCATTATGAATATTATTTTAATGGACTTGAGAATCAAAAATATAGTATGTCTTGATAATTTTGTTCATTTCAGTTGATTGAACTTGAACGATTTCATTGTCATTGTTAAGTGAATTTTTCTCGTCCAATTCAGAACTATTTATCGCATTCATTTTTTTATACATCAAAAGACAAGTGAGTAAAATTTATTTAATTCATTTCCAGACCATTGAATACGCATCGAACTGGAAATTTTTTAATGACTGTAGATTATTTCATATAGTATATCAAGTTCAAATATTAATTCAGGCATTTTTTCAATTAAAACCCAACTAAACAAACAATCTGAAAAAGCTGCAAATACAATAAAGAACACTAGTTATTTTTTTTTAATTTCATTGTTTTCGGTTAACAAAGTGTCGGTTATTCGGATCGCTTCTATTCCGTCTGAGGGCGGTTCAGAGCGAAAGCCTCAACAACGTATTCGTACAAGAACAAGAGGAAAAAAATCGGGTAGAAAATAAAGAATAACGCGAGTTCGCTCGAAGAAACGAGAGGAAAAGGTTAATGAGCACTAGGAGAGCCCTAATCGCTTTAAGGCTTTCGCTTCCAGGGACTTAAACCCCGAAAACATAAATAAAAACAATATTGTGTTTATGTGCGAGCTCTATGTGCCGCTTCGTTATTTCTCTTGTTTATTATCGGAGTTGGGTAATAAATAGATTTTTTTATGTGTAATCATCGTCGGGCTGATTTGAGTAAGTTCTTTTTTTGTTTATATGTCACTCAAAATGTCTGGGAATAAGTACATTTCAGATTCCATCGGTTAATATTAATATTTACCATAGTTAGATCGAAAAAAAATTTGTGAAAACCTTCATGGGCTTTTAACAAATTTAAGGATTTATATTAATTGATCAATAGGTCTTATTTGATAATCGAAATTTTAATGTTTTTAAATATTAAGTCTGAAATGTAAGTGTTCACAAAAATATTCTAATATTTCATATAACAATTAACAAATATTCAAAATTTTATAGTAGTAATAATAGTTTTGTTTACATTATGAGCGTCGATGTAACCATAATATTATGTAATAGAACAACTAAACCCTCCCCAGTAGTTTTCGATACATTTCCCATACGATTTTTATCGAACGATCAATTTCAATAACAAGTTTACTTTCGCAACTAATTTTTATATACGATACTTTTTCTTAGGTATCCAATATTCCGTGATTCGCAGTTAATTAACTCTCTCTCTTTCTCTGCGGTACGTGTGTCGAAGTGCTAAACTTGCGAGTTATGAAACCGCCTTCGAAAGTTGGCCGTCTGTAAAATTGTGTTTTCGTGTGATACATACAAAAGTAGCTGAATATAATAAGGTATACTTCTTTCATCTAAATCTTGGCGAGTTTAAGGGTTTTAGCTTAAAATGAATTGTGTGTCTGCGAATAAAGTAGTTTTGCGCAAAGTATCGATTACATGAGCGCGCCTTTATGAATATTCATTTGAATTTTATATTATAATGGTTGACGTTTTCGATGTCGAAAATGTATTCGAGATGTGAAATTGAATATTTATGCTGAAATTGTATATTTTGGACATAGTTTATATGGCGGTGAATGTATGGGCGTAAATACTTTTTTTTAATTTCGCAAAAAGATTGAACAATAAATTTTGTGAAATTGAAATTTCTATTTCATCGGCGATGCGAAATTGCCTGAAATTTTATGCTGAAGAAGAAGAATACTGAATTAATCATATTTTTTTCCAGTTTGAATATTACATTAGTAATACAAATGTGTAGCCTTCAAGATCATAAACACAATTTTTTCAAATGTATATATTTCACAAGCATAAATCTACTTGAACGAAAAAAATCTTATTATAATGGCATTCTGAAAATTAAAAGAACGCCTTAAACACATCACGAACACACTTAAACAATCAATATCTAATATTTATGAGATCATTAAGGCCGTAAAAAAATTCCACACCCCGGGAGAAATTTAAAATTTCACCGCCGTAAGAAATTTAAGTGCAAAAATTATCGATGAAGTATGAATATAAATTAAAGGTACGCCTTCCGCCATAACCGCGATCATAAATTAATGAGTGGTAATATTTGGGCGCGTCGTAAAAACGCTCTCGCCGTTTGAGAAAAATGAAAAAGTAGACGAATAAAAAGTCCAAAAAAGCGTGTATATATAATATGAAAAAAAGCGCGAAGGAAAGTTCTTTTAAGGCCAAGATTGCGTTTCGAAAAGGCGCCCGTAAAAGACGCCGTAAATAATTATCGCGGTGCCCCACACGTAAAGCTGGAAAGGAGTTACGGTTTTTTTTCCTCGGGCTATGAATTTTGGGGATTTTTCATTTGGGGTACCCGGGGATTTTCGTCGGCTGTAAAATCTGGCGGTTGTTATTTCTGTTTGTGAGCGATTCGGGGATGAAAATTGAGTGCGAGTTATAAATTTTGAGGGCTTTCAGTGCGAATCATTTCATTATTGTTTTTTCAATGAATAAAGTACTTCAAATCCAATTTTTTTTTTAATACACACTCAAATAATTCAGATTCACACTATGATTATTCAAATTGAATGCGTGGGAAAAATGTAAATGTGCCCAAAATTTTTCAGATCTAACTCCCCGCCACTGATACCGCCATACATTAAAATTCCGAACCGTCAAAGCTCCGATCGACAACAACATCGAAATCCACGTCCACCGCCGTCGTAAAAAACCGAAAAAAGATTGAGAACCACAGCCTTCCCTTCAGAGAGGCGGTCAATCCTCGTGGCTTATCTGCGAATCGCATTTATTGAATAAAAGTTCGCGCCGCTCCGTAATAAATGAATGCCATTTTCCAGGCGAGATTATCTCGGAACACGTCCCACGCGCTAACGCGAAGCCACATTCAATTTTATTGACCGCTTTATTATTTCGGAACACCGTCTCTTTCGCTCACTTTTGAATTCTGTCGCGTTTTCGCGGGTTTTTTGTGTTGTTTTTGTGTGTCGAGTGTGCGCGGGATGTGTACGCTGGCGCCTTTGATGATGAATTTGGGTGCGCTTTTTTGTGTCAATTGTACTGATTGCACTATTTTTCGATTCTTTTTTAAATTTTTGAATGCAGTTTTATGCTGAAATTCAATTAGTTTGATACAAAATTTGGTGCATATTCAGAATAATAAAGATGTTAAGCTCAAAACTGGTATATAGTAAAAAAACTCATTATCATAAAGAATTCGACTTTTATTATATTGATAATTTCAATTTAAATATTAAAAAATAAAATAAAACAATACATGATTTGGACGTGAAAATCGTATCCATATATTTCAATAAATTAACATATTATTTAAAGATTTTTTCACGTGAAACTTTCTCTGCACGAAAAAACAAAAAAGAAACGAACCTACACAATTACTGTCACTGGAAAAAATGTGAAAAAAATTAACTCCGCACTCGACTGTTAACCTTTTGATTCTCCATTGTCCGACAAATAATATCCGCGTGATTTACGAGAGTTATGTAAATTCGACCGTAGAATTTCTTTCCGTGAAGATATTACAGTATTGTGCATACTCTGTATGGAGAACGAGAGAGATTTACAACGAATATTACACGCGTACGTACAAAAGTCAGCGTAGGAAGTTAAAAACTGTCGTAATGACCGTATTTAAACGCTTGTATAACGCGTCCGCAATAAATCGACGTTAATTTATTGTGAAAATATTATATTGAATTCACACTATTTCGACAGAAATCAGAAATCTCTTCCAACATGATACACACACGTATATATGTATATAAAAAATTTGGTCCACGTGAAAAATAGTGAGACATCCATCTAGCCGTGTCCTTAGGCTAACTGTTACTCGTTTTATTCATAACATATATAATACATCAGGTACACAGAATTCAAATGAAGCGGTTATGTGCATCTATTACGTGTAACATATACCGTCTCTCAGATATGGGCTTAGATAGTGACGGACATTCCAAACATGCTATTATAGCCGTAATTACATTACGTGAGTTTTTATTATGTGTACCGTATCGGGGATTTTCGACGGTTAATTTTGGTCGTTTGCGTTGGTTATTTCGATTATTGTTCGAGTGCGTGAAATTTTATTCATCGATCGGTTAACGAGTGTTTTTTTCACTTAAGTGTTGTTCGAATCTCTTGATAATTATTCTTTTTCGACGTAAAGCGATCAGGTGTTGGAACTGTTGTTTTCAAAAAATTATATTATACTATCGGGACTATTTTTTATATGTGAAAAATATAAAAATATCGCCTGATTTCAACCAATATTTCAACGGTCGATAAATCCGCAGTAACTTGCAATATATCGTCAGCGTAAATAATACCTTCGAAAAATTTCGAAGTTGAAAATATATGAAGTCCAGTACATCTCGCGTGAGCATATCTCAGTCGTGTACAACCTGAGGACGGACCCAAAATAAAAAAAATAGATCCGAAAAAAAATACACCGAAATATGCAAATCGAGACATATTAAAAGATCATATCTTACCAGATGCGTGTTCTCGTATTTGTGTGTGGTCGGTCGTCATGTATCATTGTCGAAACGCTTATATTACTATTTTTAATATTTTCCGATGAATTAGCATATTTTTTTAACCGACACAGGGTGTGTACAAGCTCGCTAAGTGTTACAGTTTGAAAGGATGATTTAACACTTAATATAATATATAATTCGAATCGAATTTACCTTTCGAGTGGATTTGTGTACGAAGAAACTCTAGGCTTCTGTTTCGAACACGAACGTCATCATAATTAGACATGACGAACTTGTTCTGTTCCAATTATCGGAGCGATCCATCAATTCTGTATATACATTATGTACACATCGTGTTTGGGCTACGAATTTGATATGTGCTTATAAAACAGTGCAAGTACTGAAACGACGTAGACTTTTGGCCCCGGGTATGACGTTTATGTGACGCGCGAATGAAGGATCGTATCGATATATTGATTCGGATATTAAACGTAAATTATATACAGTAAAGTGATGAGAAAATGTATAAAGCATTCGAGATTTCTGATAAAATTCCTGCTTTGATAAAAATGGAGAAAATCCAATGAAATTGAACAATGAAATTGATTGAATCTAGAAAATTCGATTATTATATGCAGAGGTTCAGTGAAAATTGATTAAATATTTTTTTATAGAAATTTTTATAAAAAAACATCTATAAATTGTTGATTCAGAAAAAAAAACTATTTTATAACATTTGTATATGAAATGAAGTATTTTTTTGTTTCACGAACGGCTGCAAATTCCGCTACATATTACTCATGGAACGTATCACAATTTTTCGTTCAAATATACAAAGCGCTGATTCGCATACAAAGGAAAATATTATCGATAGATTTTCGAAATATTTTTCAATTTTTCCCCATACGTTGAAGTTTTTTCCGACGATAGCGCTTTTCCGGCGAAGAAACATATGTTTACAAATCTCGCGGTTCTTTCTTCGTCTGCAACGAAAAACAAACTCATTTAGCAAAATAGAAGATCTTATCCCTTACTGAGGGCGAAACCACGCTGAAAAAAGGCACAATACGAACAGGCCTGGAAAAAAGTAGAGGAAAATCATCTATATATTTTTCCTTTCGTCATATTTATGACGCACATCATCGCTAATACGGGTGTGCGGAAAAAAACGTCCAGATATAGGATTTCGTCGGTAAATCTTATATAAATTGCGTTTTAAATTATATAAGAATCCCTTTTTATTATTTTTCGCGTATATCGATATATCGTTATCCTGATTACGTCTAGGAAAAACGGAGCACGTGTAATGTATCTTGTTTTTTTCTAAACCTAATCGTATTCATTGATCGCAATGAGTTTAGCATATTAATTGAAACGAAAATGTATTGATTTGAAATAAGGAAACGACAGGTGACTTAAATTTGGTTTATGTGTCAAGGCAAATAGATTTTGTGTTGGAAGGGTGTGTGTTAAAAATATGTGCTGTGTAATAAAATTCGGCTGTTTATCATATTAATTGAATGTTCATTAAAAAATGTAAAATATTCGTCACTATGACATTATGAATATATAAAAAACGAATTGATTATGCATGTAAAAATATATCGAAGTAATGTCTTTATTAGCGGATCCCATTAAGATTTTATGGTTAGATACATCAATTTTGTTCCAGAAGTAATCATTTTGGTACTCGTATGCTTAATCATTAGGAATATTTATTAAAATATGTTTATTTCTAAAGTTTTTATCTGATTTTTCATCGAGAATCTTATGCGATAGCACGAAAACGTGATGAGCATCAACAGTTATAAAAAGAAGACTAAACGAGTTACGTTCTAAGGCAGGTAATAAAACGAAGAAGTCGTAAAAGTTAACTAACAATGTATCAACAGGTAAATTCATAATTCACATTATATGAAAATATATTAAGAAAAAATTCAAATAAAGAAATGGATGAATAAGTAGTAAGTAATTTTTTTTCGGAACATCTGATGAATATAGTGCAGTTAATCTTCAATTTTTATGAAAATGGATGATTTCAGATTCTAAATAACTATACGAAAAAGAAAATATAAAGTATTATTTCTTTCAGAAATTAGTTAAAAAATCATGATGTCTTAAAATATTGTTTATATTATTTTTGCTGGAAAAAATACTTACTCATGAATTTTGTTTTCATATAAATGTGTATTACTAGTACAAAAATACTTGTTTTCAAAATAATTTTACAAAAAATAATCGATCGAAAATGCTTCTTAGTAATTCAGATTCTGAAAAGGTTTCTATAAAGTTATTCAAATAAACTAGTACACTCTAAAAATTTTAAAAAACGAACGATATAGAAAATTTTCGCCCTTTGAGAATATTCTCGAATCAAATCACTAAACACTATACAAAATTCGTATACTTTTCGATTCAATTACACTTTGTTTCGCCGAACTTTTTTTCCTAGTGAAATTTCACAAAACGCCCACCTCTTTCGTTTATGATTCATTCAAATTTATGCAGAATTCAAAGAGCAATTAATATAATTGAATTTCAGCCGCGAACAAACACAAAAGCGGCCTCGGATTATAATAATTGCGAAATTGTGCAAATTCGAATGCAACCGCACAAAACAAAATAACGTCCACAATATTTATACGTGCAAAATTTTGTTAGGACGAGTGAGTGAGGGCAATTTAATTAGCGTCAGAGGAAAAAAGAAGTAAAACCATTAAAAGTGTGACGTGGGCGGAATTTTAAATAATGAAAAATGTGCATTTCATACGCGTAACGAATTAAAAAGGGCATGCGAGTAAATTAGGGTTGAAGAATTCCGTATCATGTGTGCAATAGGAAAGGGTTGCAGCTTAATTACAGAAAACCTAATTGAAAATTTGGCGGTTTTAAATTTTTTCGGATTTGCGACAGCCCTGGAAAAGGGTCGGAAGGGCTCGTTCGTATGGGGTGTGTGTTTTGCATTAAAAATCCGAGCTTTTGTTGGGTGAAGTGCGCCTTAATTGAATATAATATTGTAATGCATTGTGCGCATAATATTGTTATTCATGCGGGATGGTATTTTGTATATTGTTATTAATGTTGCTGTATTTGGATTAGAGCTTTTTAATATTGCGGTGTAACGATCTGAAGTTTAGAAAAAAATTATATGAAAAAATAACCACTTATAATGATTGGATCTATGAAATGTTAACATTGAAAATTATTATAGGGTGTGACTGGAATGGATTAAGAAATATTTTGAATATGAAATTGATATCAAAGTGAAAGTTTTGTTTGTGAAAAAATATTTAAAAATCAATATTTTACGTTTTAATATAGAAGGATTCAAGTTATAAATTACAATATGATAAAAAATACAAATCGAAATTTGAAATTGGAGAAATTAATATTTACATAAAATCCAATAAACCGTTCAATATTATAATATTCAAAAAATTACCATATATATAATATAATGACCTTTCAAGAAAAAAAATCTTTCAGAGTAAATAGACAAACAACCACAATACAAAATCGATTCCGAATACCTAAAATATCCATAAATTAAGACACTATAATATTTCCAACACAACTAATAACTTCATCATACACATAAAAATTTCAAAACCAACCACAAAGAAAACTTCCAATTCGAAAAAAAATCATTAAAACACTTCTATAAAAACATCACACTCGTCGCAAACACACAACACAAACGGCACCAAAAATCACCATTCGACTCACGAAAAACTCTAATAATCCACAAAAACCCACACACCTCAAAAAAATCGCCCATAAATTACGAAAAATTATAATATTCGTTATAAAATTCGAAACGAGTCGCCACCACGTTACGCGCATAAAGGGACGCCTTTCGAATGGTAACACTTGTAACACGTGTTACCGAACACACAGGCGCATAGGTGGGCCTGTGGGGGGTTGGTGTGTGTGTGTCCTGAGGGATCCCCAGGATAAAGGTTCAATAACGATTCAATTTATTATGAGAGGGGATATATCCTGGAGCGGACGTCGGGGTTAAAATTAACTCCGGACGCGGTGCGAATTTATGATTGTGAATAATTTTTGTGTGCTGGAAACTTTGGGCTTTGGTGGTTCGTTTTAATTTTTGATGCTGAATTTTGGACGTGTTTATAGTTGTTGGATTTGGGTTATGAATGTGTAAGATAGGGGCTGTTTGTATAAAAATGTTTCGGATGATGCATAGGGAATGTTTGATGTGGCGGAATTAATTTTAAATTCGTTCATAAGTCGAATAGTATCATTTAATTTAATAGTTTGATCTAAATCACTGAATATTTAGAAATAATATGTGTAATAAAGTTTTTCAAATTCGTATTAGAATCTATATTTTGAGTTGAATAGTTCAAAACAATCAAATTAAACTTGTTTGTTTTCAATGTCGATATTTCTTGAAAATTCATCGATAAATTTACGTAAATAAATAACTCATTTTATAATGTAACAATAATATGAAATAATATTTGATATGACAATCGGAGGAATTATGTAATTGTAAATTCTAATTGAAAATCGATTCATCTGCTGTCACTCAAATATTTAATTAATATTCGAAATTTTTTCATATACATAGATTTGTGAATCATACTCTATAATTTGATTAATTTAATAAAAAAAATTATCATCAAAAATCACATTAAAACATACCAGATTGCCGAATCGTATCCGACAATTTTATTTTTGATACAAGAACATCAAATGGATTTCTCAAACAAAAAAAAACGCAATTAATCAACGTTAATAATTACACATTCTTAGATAAAATTCTGCACATCTCACACACGACACGAATACAATTACAAAGTTTAATTATGCGAGCGCCTCGCTTAAAGCGATCGCCGAGTTATAAAATTCGGCAAACGCTAAATGCGAAATCCCAGAAATACTTAATACTTTTAATAGCTTTCTCGCGGCGAACTAACGCCATTTAAACTTTAGGGTCTCATACACTCTAGCACGCATCAAGATACAATGTCCCCGGAAACTATCCGCGTTTTAAAATACGACTTACATTTCAAACGGGACGACTCGCGCCCGACGAAGACATGCTGGCCAACCGTCGACGGGGAAAACACTAGATTTTTCTATTATTTCTATTCGGATACGCACAGCACAACGATCACTGAACCACTGAATGTGTATTCGGCGTTCGGAACACTTTCAACCGTTCGTTCCGAGCGTTTCCGAAAGCGCGCGCTTTGGACGCGTCAACATTTTAGGTTCCGGCGCGAATTTCGAGGTTTTTTCGATCGGGACGTGGGGGTCGGGACCCGACTTGTCCCGGGATATGTTTTGGTTCGCGTACGATTTTCGGTTGGCGAGATAAAAGGGATTATACAGACGTCCTCTTGGCCCGCTCGCCGGGACGTGACTGGAGACGAGTCAAGTTTGTACGGCGGCCACGCGGCACGAACATTGCCGACAATGCACGAACTTTCACGAATGGTTTGGATTGTTTTTTTTTTTTGGTTTGAATTTTGGCGGTTGAATTTGAGTTTTTTTTAATATAAAGAGTGACGTTGGGATATTTTGAATGTTTTAAGATTGATAAAATTAAACACGGTGTTGTAATTTTTGATATTAATTTCGATTATTATTTTTTTTAAATGATTTGTTATTCTATAAATTGAAAATGGGTTATATTTATATTATACAGTGAACCCCCTATAACGTCCCCCCCTATATCGTTCAAACGCACTCAAATTCAATTTTTTTCAAATACACGAAACAAGCAGTTGACACGTAAAAATGTCGAAAAAAAAATTATATTGAAAAACTTAAGCTCCCTATATCATGGAATCTATCTTGACGTTATAGGGGGTGTTTATTGTATATGGGTATATTAAAAAATCAATAAATGGTTACTTGAAAATATTGAAAATATTTTGCCATTATTATTATTTTTAATTTCATGAAACAAAATCTTAGTATAATGAATTTCAATTGTACAGGGTCATTCATTTTGTGGTTTCAAGTTTATAGCACTGGTATTTGACATTCTTTAAGTTTAACTGTCATTTAAAGTATTATAATATTAGTTAAATGTTTGCCATTTATGATAATGGACCATTTAATAAAAAAAACAACGCGTTAAAATTATTAAAACTTATTACAAAAGTGGTGACTTAAACGTAGTCATTTTTCGCGCATTCCGCGATGATTATGGTCGTCATAATTGACCGGCTACGCAAGCTATCGGTAAAATTGTGAAAAAATTTTGATGAGAGTGGAAGCATTACTGATATTGTAAGGTCTGTGCATCATCATAATGCATGCTCAGTCGAAAAAAAAATTTTTTTTGAAGATGCCAATGGGCAGTCAGTTACAGTCAATTCGGAGCGATATGGTCGAATGATAACCGATTTTTTTTGGCCGGCGATTGAAGATCATGACTTGGACTATATGTGGTTCCAACAAGATGGGGTAGCAAGTCACACAAAACGGCCAATTATGGCTTCATTGCGTGAGAAGTTTCCTGGTCGCGTAATTTCACGTTTTGGCGATATCAATTGGCTACGAAGATCATGCGATTTGACACCATTAATTTTTTTTCTATGAGGCTACGCAAAAGACCGTGTTTACTCAAATAATCCCCGAACTCTAGACACATTAAAAACCAACATTACTCAAGTTGTAGCCGAGATACCGCCGAAATGTGCAAAAAAGTGGTTAAAAATGACCTCAAAAGAATAGCATGCTGCGAATCTTTCCGAGGGAGTGATTTGAAAAATATTGTTTTTTATACTAAATGGCAAAGCTTAAACTTTATAATAAAATAAAATTTTTATCAAAAATATATCGTTATGTGTATTTTATTTAGCTTTACTTTCGAAACTAGAAAATGAATGACCCTATATTATATAATATATATGTATGTAATATGGTAATCTGGCATCTTTCTCTCTCCGTTGCGTTAATTTTGGGACACCCTATATTTTAAATTTTAAATATAATATTTTACGTTTACATTTGCTTTTGAAAGAATGAACTCGACTTGTAAAACCTTCGTTATATTCAAATCCAAAACTCGCTATCAAATATACTCAATACTATCTACACGATGAACCTTTCAAAAATGTGTACAAAAAACGTAAGATTAAAAATTTTATTACTTGATCTAGATGTGACACTCTGTGTGTTCTAATGTATCGTGCTTTTTAACGATTTGTCGTAAAAACTGCTGTTGAAGCGATAACGGATTTAGAACTCTTTTCCCTCGATAACGCATTAATGTCGCCGGTCAAACGTTCCATACGAGACAATAATAGAGTTCGAAATGGAAATGACCGGGTCAAAACGAGCGTAAATCATTCGACAAGATCGAAAGTGCATCTCTCCGATGCGCGTGTCGTTGACATCAAAACAGATGCATTCAATGTGGTGTGTGAGCTCGTGTATGCATACTTATAATAGACGATCCGTTGCATTTGATGTGTGAAGTCGTGATTTCGACATAATGCATTTATAATTTAGATTTTGTTCAGTGGTCTTTTTTTTTAGGAAATTGAGGTTAGTCATTAAAATTTTTAACGAGAAGTGTGTAGTGTTATTTTGTGATATCGTGGAATTATTGGTACGTTATTATCTTAATTTTCATGAATGAAATATAATTAGATATCGTTATGTAAATGTATCGTAGTTGAAAGTTAAATTTTAGATCGAATAGATATAGCAAGGAAGCCGTTGTCGGAATTATTTGTAACACTACGGTTATTACGTTGGTATAACTATTAGAATGAACGGCCAAGTATAGATTGGAACACTAGATAATTTTCCACCCCGATACCGACGACGTACAATTTATAGAATCGAAAATTTCAATTTCCATACGAAAATTAACGAACGTCTGAAATATTTATCAAAAACAAGCGATAACAATAATATTTAACGGCAGCCGAAAACTTTCGATCCGTCGTATTTGCCGATCTGATATTTTATTGGAATATGAAATGAGCTGTGTGAGACCGGGCAACATATTCCTGATTGGCTCCAGCGGGAGGACGCGCCCCAAATTTGTTTCAGAACTCGGATTGGACCCGAAAATTTCGAAGGTGCCTT
>JAOXNN020000021.1:3411585-3422569 GCA_028571205.2 Hydropsyche betteni | reverse complement strand
TGGTTCCAACAAGACGGGGTAGCAAGTCACACAAAACGGCCAATTATGGCTTTATTGCGTGAGAAGTTTCCTGGTCGTGTAATTTCATGTTTTGGCGACATCAATTGGCTACGAAGATCATGCGATTTGACACCATTAAATTTTTTTCTATGAGGCTACGCAAAAGACTGTGTTTACTCAAATAATCCCCGAATTCTAGACACATTAAAAACCAACATTACTCAAGTTATGGCCGAGATACCGCCGAAATGTACGAAAAAGTGGTTAAAAATGACCTCAAAAGAATTGCATGCTGCGAATCTTCCCGAGGGAGTGATTTGAAAAATATTGTTTTTTATACTAAATGGCAAAGTTTAAACTTTATAATAAAATAAAATATTTATCAAAAATATATCGTTGTGTGTATTTTATTTAGCTTTACTTTCGAAACTAGAAAATGAATGACCCTATATTTGAGTTCATTTTGAACATGAAAAAATCATCTTAATACGAAAAAATTGTTAATAATTTTTTTTCAACTGTCGGAATATAAAGAAAAAACATTTAATTATTTTAAGAATTGAGAAAGCTTTTCTTTAAGCTTTCGTATTATAATATAGTTTTTTTTTGCCTTTATTTTATATTTTATAAATACTTATTAATAATAATTTTTATCAAAGCTTTCACTTATTATCAGGACTTTGAAAAGAACCAGGAACAAGAGCACGGAGTAGGTGAAATAACGGGTTTTTAAACGGAGCAGGAACTGGGCCGGAGCACGGAAATTTCTAGTGCTCCATTATTCCGACTTTAAATGCAAAATTGAAAAAAAAATTGACAATAATCTATCAAAAATTTTAATTTTAATTAGATTGTATTGATACTTTCACTATTATATCTCACTTCATAGTTATATTATCTGTGTCATTTTATATTAAATAATTGATTGAATTTAATCGGAACATGAAGCGGAGCCGGAGCAAATATTTTGATGCTGGAGCAGAACAACTAAAAAAAGTGCTTACTACAAAGCTATCCTTATACACAAAATTTAGTTCCATAACATAATTGAAAATTTCAGCACAAAAATATCACATTACACAACAACAATTTCAAAATTAACAAAAAAAAAATACAAGTACCCAAAAACACCCTAAAGCCCATAACATATCACATTTCTATAACACAAAAACCCATCGAGCGATCGTGGCGATAAGACGCCTCGCACGAATAAATTAATTATTATGCAAATGCCACGAACGCCACTGACGATGACGATTGACGATATAATTTGGCAATCACCATGATAGTGGTGGGGATGAGGAGGGGGCGTTACGGGAGGTGTGGTGTTCAACAAGCGACTGCCAATGGCCGTCTTTCGAGCAATTACGACAGACATGGCGGACGCTGGCAGGTGTGTGGAGCCTTTTTTTACGATGAGCTTTTTGTATGGGATTTTTTTTAATTGTGTTTGATGTTGAGTTGGTGCGTGGTTTTGATTTTGTTAATTGGCGTTTTTGTGTTGATGAACATTTTGAAGATTGATTATAGTTGAAATACAGTAAACCCCCCTATAACGTCCCCCTCTATATCGTTCAAATGCATTCAAATACATTTTTTTTTAAATTTTTTTCAAATGCATTTGAAACAAGCAGTTAACACGTAAAAATGTAAAAAAAAAATTAAAATTGAAAAAACTAAACCCCTTTATAACGTGGAATCTGTCATGGTTTACTATGATAATATTATTAAAAAAAAAATATTATTATTAAAATTTGAATAATAACGATATTTACTATGCATTTGTAGTTGATCATTTTTCAGATGAATTTAATAATTAAGGTTTTTAGGTATGATAATATTTCAAAAATGGTGCATAAGATAAATAGATATTGATCAATCATGTTTGAAAATCTTAATTTTTAGGTTTTTTTTTTCAAATAGTCAGTACAAGTAAATAGTTCAACACTTTCATCATGACTTTAGTTTCTGTTTTTTTTCCCAACTCAATATAATGAAATCAAAACATAATTTTTCTCAAAAACTATCAACAAACACCTAAATAACACATCGAATTTTTTTCCTGTATCAAAAAAAGGTTCTCAACCCCACAAACACAAGTTGGTGGGAAAGTGAACCGGCTCACGTGTTACATGCGACCCGACCCATTATTCTCCTTAACATCTCTCTTAGCGTTGTTCTGACACACCATGGCAGACGAATTCGCGCACACCTCCCATTCATTCTTTGCGAAAACGTATAAAAAACGCATATAAATAAAACGCGGAGAAAATAAATGGAACTGGATCGATATACGTATGAATGTGAGAGGCTGTTTGTGCAAAATGTTCGCACGGAATCTCTGAGTGAGTTCGATTTTTGAACGGACGGTTATCGTAGTTTTTAATACATCGTCTATTGCTAAATAGGTTTTTTATGTGATTGTATATTGTTTCGCTAGTTAATATTGAACATAAGTGATTAGATGTGATATGAATATAATTGTTATAATGGACATTTAATGATATTATTTTTTTATATATATGTATAAAAATGCGGTATTCGTTTTCAATTTTAAAATTTGAAATTCAAAATGGTCCAATATGCTAAAAAAGCGGCAATTCCGCAAAATTACGGCCGTCGCCTTTGCGCCTTCACGACCGCGCTCTCATACATTTTACACTACTCTTCGGCAGTGCATAAAGAAGGTCGAAAGCCGGCCATAACTTTGTCCAAATGATATGTTATATGGGTCTATATGTGCGGTGTCGACAATGGGAAACGACCTTCTGACTTATGGGCATTGGCTACTGAGCGATCGGGCTTTATCTTCCGTATGGGAAAAGCCGGCGGGAATCTTTAAAGTTCCATATGTTTCCATGGCCGAATTAAAAATAGGTTAAAGAAATTAAAATATATCGTTCGGCAGTCGAAACGTTGAAAATGTGGGATCTTTTAAAATCTCTTCTTAAAATTTCTTCTTAAAAATCGAACAATAGATTGTTCGATTTTTAAAATGTGGCGTTTCTTTTGTGACATGTTAGATACACTCTAATTTCTTTTTAGAAGGATATTTCGATCAGTTTCAGATTTGATTGCAATCTATTATAATATTATGATTATTCGATCGATATATTAATTAAAATTATTATTTTATATATATAAAAATCAATTCGAGATAAAAATATGTATCCCCTAAATCGTCTAAGCATTTCTCAGTAACGTGGCAACGAAAATATCGCCGGGGGCGGTCCTTTTGAATTATCTCCGCGAAAATTCGACTTTGACAAAAAAGCATCGATAAACCGACACTTTTGCCCATCGCCAAACCGTCCCTAGTATATTAAGCTATCGAAAAATACCGAAAAAAGCCCACACAAAGTGCATTCGTATGCAAATGCGCGCCACGTGCACCTGGTCTCATTATAAAGCGATTTTTTCGTTCTCCGTTTCGAATACGTGTATGCAACTGTATCGAATGCGGTCGCTTTTTGATTTTAATTAATATATATGGAGGAAAAAGCACGTTTTTAATTTGTTGAGTCATTAAAACGCGTACGCAAGAAGGAGCATTGGATTTTCATAAAGTTGTTATTAATGCGTTGCTGCGTGCGTCCCTTTATAATATGCTTTGGTGCACTTTTATAATGTCGATTTTTTAAATTGGAGCTGAAAGTGTAACCGTTTCAATTTTCCAATGTGTAATATCAAGTACTTTGAATAGATTTGAATGAAAATAGTTTTTTGTATGAAAAAAGTATGGTATTTTTTTTACATGTATAGAAAAGCTGTCAATATTGAATAATTATTTTAAAGATAATTTGAATTTATTTTAAAGAACCATTATTTTTTTAACGAATAATGTTAAAAAATATATATTTTTAAATATAATAAAAATAGATTTGAAAATAAACCATGGAAAAATTATTGAGTTTAGATGAAATAAACATTAAAATCGAAAAACGGTTATTAAAGTTTTATAGCTTTGATTAAAATTATAAAGGAAGAGAGTGCTCAATATTATTTTTTTTAAAGATATGTAAAAACATGCATATATATTTCATTGAATATCAATTTCCTTTAACCGTACAAATCGCATTACATCCAAACCGTATCACCTGTCGACATCGATTAACAAACGGCAACGCAAAAAAAACCATTGTACAAAGATTACACACGACCATGAAAAAGAACATTATAGATAAATAGATTTACAACAGTTTCATACCATATCTTTGGCACAATATGCATCCGCTCCAGGAAATACCTAGAAATCAAACGAGAAAATATAAATCATCGTCCCTTTGTATCGAGCGCGAGGTACAAATGTCCTGACGCTTTGTACGGGGAATGTGCAGGAAAAAAAACGGGACTTAGGGGGGATGAAACCGCAGAAGGATACACGATTTCAATGGTGTCGTAATGGTCGCGTAACCTTTTTCACTTCCGCGGATCCTTCGTCCTTAACAGTTGATGGTGTTGTATTATGGCGGTGTGTTCGTTCGAGCTTTTCGGTAGTTTGGACACTAAAAGAATTCCCCGAGTCGCGAAAGGGCCTTGTGTCTGAAATAAAACGTGGAAGCCGTTGAGGTTGTGTTGGTATAAATATATAATATATAAAGTTGTATAGATATTGTTTTTAACATATAATTTAATAGCATACATAATATTAGAAAAAAATCATGTATTTATTCATTTGATTGAACATCATATGATATTGATTACAGAACAAAAACTTTTAAAATCCTGATGTACCTTCAAACATTTTAATTTTTTTCAAGGGAAAGGTAACTGAATGTGTGTGTATTCAAAAAATATCCCTCGTCAAATATTTTAAGGTCAACGACATATTCGTCCATATATATATTATGACATGTGTTGTTTAGCTTTGAAGATTGAGGGGATCAGTGTATTGATGTTAGAATAATATGAATTACTCTTCATCGTAATAAGAGAGAATAACTCTTGAAAAGTTTAAATATTAAAAAATATCCCTTGACAATAGTCTCAAGTTAATAATATACGCATTCAAGCAATAACCGTGCCATATGTTACTTAACTTGGAAGATTTAAGAGAATCGATTTAATAAAAATTGAGATATGTGATTGAATTAGTTTTCTAAAAAAAATTGTATTATTAAAATTTACAACTATAGTAATACAAATACTTCGATTCCTACAATTATCTTCATTTGAAAAAGGTATTTTACGAAAATTTAGAATGGTATAAAGCGTTTTGAGAACGCTTCACACGTAGCTTAGCTTAAATAATCGGTAGAAACTTGTGTGTTCAAAAATATTATGTTAAGCCATATAATTAAAATATGATAAAATTCTTAATAAAACCGTATCACAGTGCAGGAAGATGGTCGCATTTAGATATAATATTTAATTTTTGCGTGGGTACCGTGATGCACAATCTACAAATAGACAACACTAAAAAAGCGATTTAGTCTAATCTAAACGAAAAATCTCTATAAAGTAAACTCTTCCTCTAATTAAGAAGTACCCTCTTTTCGCATAAATATACGCAAAATATAAAACGATAAGATCGACAATTACTCTGCATGCTTATAGCACGGGATACTTCTCAAACATCAGAATATATTTTTGAATATTTTTTTATTTAAAATATGAGAGCGATTCAGTCTCAAGCGACATAAAAATAATCCGGCTTTCTTATACGGATAATTATCTGTTCAGTCTACAAAAATATGACTCAAAAAATATTTTATTAAATTATGCATTCGTATTTTCACTTAATGTTAGTAGGGGAGACTGGTCTAAATTTATGATACCAAGCGCTTGTTTGTCGTTATCTTGTATTCTCTAGTAAAATAATTAAAGTGAAGCTTACAATCATGAAACATCAACCTCCTTTTTCATCAAGCCATTATTTGGATGTAATTCATCAGCAATTTTGTGAGACATTTCCTCAAATGATCGGATTTGAGACGTATAATTCTGCGATAGCGGTCATGTAATTCTGTAATAGTATACTCAATTTTTAGAAAAGCTTTCTAATATTATTTTTTTGATAATAAAAATATTAGCATCGAAATGTTATAGAAGGTTTACCATTACTTTCATTATGCAGATCGAAAACTTTGTTTCGCTCATCTGAATTACGCGTGTACTCCGCACGGCGAAAAAACAAAAAATCTTCGCAAAACATGTTTATAATATTATCATACGTGTGCGGTTATCAATAAATTATGTCATCGTAAATTTGTATATATAGTGGCAAACTTTTAGCAAATATATAATAGTTCTCTAAAATATGCTGGTATTATTTAAAAAAAAAACAATAACATTATGCTGACTATTAAAAAATAAGATGAGTCACTAAATTAGACGAGTCTCTATATAATTATATTTTGTATGTAGTTTTTTTTAAATTTTTAACCAGAGACGTCTTCAAAAATTTTCCATTTTTACTGAAAAGAGCTTCAAGACTCTAACGCACAGATGACGCTATTAATTCCGAAGATAAGCGAAAATTTTTCCCCCATCTTCCTTTCGAACACCCTCATTAAAAACCCTCAAAAAAAACCTATCTAATCAATAATAAACACACAAAACCCGACTCCCCAAAACACGACCCATTTAACAACACCGCCCGAACCTTTCAGCGACCAACCAGCACTATTACCTCCAAATCTGGCTTACTCAAAAAAAACAGAAAATATGTACAAAAACACATTTTTCCAGCAAAGCACAATGAGCCGAAATAACAATCCTTTCTAATGCCGCATAAAAAATAACGCAAATGCCTCTCGCCCCATACACGGGCACATACAAGTGCGGGGGTGTCGGGCGGCTTATGCTCCCCCATAGAGCAAGAAAGCTTACGGTAACGACCCCGGCCCTATTAAACGTAAATGTTTAACAAAGTGCAGATATACTTGGGTGTAGTTACTTGTGCCCGGATTTACATGTCGCTTTGTGCCTTTTTATGGAATTCTTTGTGCGCCCGAGAGGAGAGTTTAAGATGTTGTTGAGGGGTTGAGTTTGGTTGGTGGTGTTGGATTGTTTTTTTATTGATTTGGATTGGTTTTTTAAATTGATTGGAATTTTGTGAATATTGGATTTTTTGTATATTTTTTTCATGATAAAAATGAGAAGTGTATTTGAAGAAAAAAAATATACATGTATATGTTACAGTTTGAGTGTCCACTTCGTTTATGCACGAACAAACTGGTCTGTTAATACTCCTTCAGAACAACTCTAGTCCAATTGTTAGTGTAGTACGACAATTTAAGTTGTTTGCACTCAGATAATGCTCTTATGCTAAATATCAATAAGGTGGAAATTTGTATGTTAACCAATGATCGAGAAATACGCGTAGTGTCTGCCCGTCGTGTCAATTTGAACTCCAAGAGTTTGTTTTGAACACATTTTCACAACTCAAGCTAAAACGCTAACGTAACCTAACCCAAGCAGGATACTTATGACGTCTGTTTTTAGTTCAGACGCAATTATATGTAGGTAAAATTTGACAGTTGATATTCAAACTAAAATCGATAGTTTGGGTATACCCAAACTAATATGGGTATAAACAAACAAAAGTGAATACTTGAACTGTGACACACACACACACACATATATATATATATATATATATATATATAAAACTAATTAATTAGCTTGTACATGTAATATCTATAAAGAGATCAAAATTTTATATTTAACGTAATAATTTATTACTTGACAAATTTCACTTTTGGTATTTTAATAAAATATTAATAATAACCCACAGATTTTCTCAAATTTTATATTTAATTTTGCACCTTGTTTCGAGAAAAGATTTTTCTGTAAATTTTTAATATAAGAGATTATAAATAGAAAGCTACGATTCTTTGCCACATTCATTAAATTTCAGTTGAGTCTGTTCACATTTTATTTATTTAAAAATATTCATAATTTAAATTGTAACCTTTCAATTCAAAATAAATAAATAATATTAAATTTATAAACTTCAAAATAATTCAAGTTTTCTTGAAATTTTTACAAATATTTTCACAAAATTATTTTTTTTATTAAGTTTGCTGATTTTTATTGATAAAAACTAAATTCAATGCAATGTACTTATTATATAAATATCTTGACTTGAAGCAATGTTATAGAATGACTAACATTCAGTTCCATTAAAAAAATCTCCATATCCCAATCTATTATGTTATATATTATAATTATATTTTTTAATGTAAACGATTATACTATTAAAAAAAATCTCAAAACCATCATACAAACATTCATCTACAAAACAAATCGCACACACAACACATTTTTTCACAATCGACTATCGAACTCGACTAAAAAAAAAAAAACCGACCCACTCCCCACCCGACATATGCAAAAGAGGCTTTAGCGCAAACTCAAACATAACTCATAATTAACATCCATGCAAACGATGCGCCGCAGAATCCCAGCTACTGCAGTTGCACAAGTAATTCGGCGGTTAACCCTTGACGCGCCGGAGCCGCGTTTTTCGCTTTGTCGCTCAGCGCCGCACGTGTCGCTAACGGCCGCGCACCATGAATACAAAGATGGAGATTTTCGTATGTCGCGTCGGTGGAATTTCGCCGAAATGAATGTTGTCGGATACGTGCCGTGTGGGGGAATGCGATTTATGGCGTCGGACGCGTTAAGCGATCGCGATTTGGTGCATTATATGCTCTGCGAGTTTTTCCGGTCGTGTTTATTGATTGTCGTCGCGTTTTTTTTTTTTGATGAAGCGTGAGCGATGATTATGTTGATATGTTTTTAATGGTTTTTTATAGATGAAAATTGTGTTTTTTGAAGTAATTGAGTCGGATGTATTTCGCTTTATAATATTTTAATGATAAATATCCGTTTTGATATGATAAAAAGTACATTTTCATTTAAAAAAGGTTCTTTATATATTTTTTTTAATAAGATGATAATTATGACTTACATATACGAATCGGAAGCTTTCAAATCATATAGATTTGTATTTTATGTGAAGCTCGATATACACTATTTAGAAATTAACGTTTATGTCCAATTTCCTTCAAGAAATACTTTACGCAGGGAATTGGAAAAAGGCTACATTTTTCAGTCAGAAATCCTAAACGTTATCGTTATTATAAGTGTAAAACATTATTGAATTTGTCATGATTAACATAATTTTATTTATATGTGTGTGTTAATTATGTATAACTTTATCGCTTATTCAATTACAATAAAATTTTGTAAATATGTTAACTGTAAATTCAAAAAAGTTTTTGTATTATTAAAAATGTTTTAAAACTCAATCTGATGTTATTTTAAAATGAAAAAAATCCAGTACTAAGAATCTAACAATAAGATCTATATAAATAAGTCCCCAGCAACGCTGAATACAACTCACTAGTATTAAATGCAAATATCGATGAATCTGTGATACCACGATTATAAACCGAACCACAAAACTCATACTCATACTTCGAAAATCTCAAATGAACACACACACCAACAATTCAAAACACCAAAAAATTTCCGAAATATCAATCGGAACAAACCAACGATCAAACTCGGCCTAATAATGACATCAAAACCACCACCGAAACCGCCACACAGACACTCATTAATGACACTATCAATACACCGAACACTTAGCACCGTCCAACGAACGTCCCGCTAATGAGCCTTTTTATTAGCGCTCGGCATTGAGCAGGTTAACGAGAGGAGTCCGACGGCTGTTTTATTATTGCGATTTTGCGCGCACATTTATAATGGCGTAGATAAAAATCGGCGAGTTTAAACGCGATCAGTTTTATAGCGCAATTACGTATTGATCTATGAGCGGGAAAAACCGTCAAACGCGATTTGCATAATGGCTATACGGCCAGATTATTCAAATTGAAATTTAGCGCGCGCCGGACGATAACGTGTTAAAGCCAGCGCCTCTCTATGTGCGGTTTAATTTTTATTTGTATTTAAGTGCGGATGGTTTGGGTTATTTGGTTGGTTTTGTATTGTTTTTATGAAATCGCAGCTTTTTCTATGATTTTTAAATAAATATGATGATGTATATATTAGAAGTTTAATTGGTTTCTAATCTTTTGATGAAAAATTATTATATAATGTGATGAATGTTTAGAGAATTTTAAGGATAATTTTATGCAACCTATATTGATTAAGTTTGATAATTTATGACTTTAAAATATTAAAAAGTAGTTGAAGTGCAACAATTTATTTAAGTTTATGTACATAGTTTTTATGTTTGATATGTAAATTTTAATGATATAAATTTATCATATGTAATAAAATAAATAAACTGTGAAATGGAAAATTTTAAAAGTATGTATTTTATTGGAAACTGTTTTATTTTATTAGTTGCAATGAAAGAAAAGAATGGTGTACTAAAATAAAAATAAAATGATTTGAAGTAAAATCAAACTGTTATAAGTATTTTTATTTGATAATATTATAAATACTTCAAATTAAAAAGATGAGCAATATTTATATGAAGAAGATTGCCAAAAGTATTAATTTCTCTATTTTTTTATTAATAAATATAAAAAAAAAATCTTCGGATTACTTTATTATTACAACATTGTTCAACGTTACATTATAATCATTACAGAAACTAAGCGAAGATTAGTAAATAGTTGTCTACATTTACAATGTAGGTCGTATATGCGTTATTTAAAGACTTCGTACATTTTGATATATGTCGATGAACATATTCACATATGATTTATATATTTTTATTTCGAAAATTTCCATACAACAAAACTTGCACCCTCACACGAGCATTATTAACAAAATTTCCGAATAAAATTAATCAAAAACTTTCCGACGCACAAGCGAAAAACCTCCACCGAAACCGCAATAATGAGCCCCTCACAATATCGCAAAGTAAACATATAATATCCAGACGAACACGAAACATTTTCCAACCAAAATAAACCAAATTCACCAATAATCTATCTATCTATACTATTATAAAACCGAAAGTTTCTCCATCTGTCTGTCTGTCTGTCTGTCTGTCTGTCTG
>JAOXNN020000021.1:3383126-3405919 GCA_028571205.2 Hydropsyche betteni | reverse complement strand
TAATTTTTAATTTTCAGAACATAGTACTAGTACACAAGCATGTTCTGATACATATGGAGGACCTAGAGCGTTTTCAGGAAGGGAAACGTTTGCTTTGTCTGAATTTATAAAATCAATTGCATCTGAAATGGATGTATATTTTTCTTTCCATTCGTATTCACAATATTTGATGATACCATATGTAACAAGCATAGAGACTTTTGATATTTTCATTGATTTGGTAAGAACGTAAAATGGATTAATTTTGCTTATTGTAAGATAGTTTTAATGGCAAATTTGATAATTTAATTTACAGTATGTCATAAGACAAAAAGCCATTACAAGCTTATCTTCTAGATATGGTTCTCAGTACAAGCTTGGAACAGCTGCTGAAATTTTATGTAAGATATATATTTTAAATTTCTAACACAACTTATGAAATGGTATATTTGAAACTACAATTTTGTATGTTTATTATAGATAAAGCCATTGGAATTAGTGCCGATTGGGCAAAATATAGTTACAAAGTACCAATTGTGTATACTTATGAATTGAAAGATACTGGAAATTACGGATTTTTATTACCAGCCAACCAAATCATACCTAATTGCTTGGAAATCATGGACTCGATTGTAACGATTTTCGAAGAAGCTGAGAAGTTGGGATATTTTGTTCTAGGCTAAATTTTATTTTTAACATAATTTAAAATTTACCAGTAGTCTTCTTTTTTATATTAAAATATTGTATGCTATTAAATTTAAAATAATTTTTTTTATTAAAAATTGTAAAAAAAATCAATAAACTTATTGTTAAAGTACTTATTTCTTTCTTTAAAATAAATACTATAGAAAAAGTGAAATTTTACATAGGATTATAGCCGTACGTTATTATTTTAAGTCGAGATTATTCTGATGAAAATTTCTGTAATTAAAAAACTAATTCTGTAATTACATTTAGTGATGTTATTAAAAACTATTTGTTACATGTAATATTTAAAAAACCTTAGTGTATCATTAAGATATTAGATGTCACCAAAGATTTCGTAAAAGAGTATGTTATTATTTTCAGACGAGTAAACCAAAAAGATAACAAATATAAATCAAATTGATAATTACAGTTGATGATCTCCAATGTTACGTCAGTGATAAATATAATTGTTATAGTAATTGAATGATTGTTTGTTTGTTCTGATACAATATCTGCAGAATTCATTACGCTTGTCAGTTTTTAATATAGAATTTGAAAACAAATGTATTTGTAGCTATCTTTTATATGACGTCAAGAATTGTTATATAATTTAAAAATTTAATTCCGAGGATTTAGTAATCATTCATATATATGAATATATCTTCGATCATCTTAAATATAAATATATTTTTTTCGTGTTTTATTTTTACTTATTTCTATCATTGTGTTAAAAACCAGTTAAACGGCACTTTAAACAATACTAAAAGTTTTATCATGAAATTAACAATTATCTTTGATACGTGTACTGAAAACAAACATTGGTGTTGAATTAATTATCGATTTTCAATATAAGTACTTATCTGCATCAACTATTCGACAGTTGTTGTTTTGGTTGTTGGAACGGTAGGTCGTCTTAAATTTAAAAAAATTTACAAATAAAAAAGATTGTGTAATCAAATAAATAATAATTATAGAAAATGAAGTTCGCATTGCTACTGATTTTGGGTCTGTGGTGCATCAGTGGAGATGCTGCCAAGGACAGGTATGATGGATTCAAGGTTTACAGAATGAATCCATCTTCTCAAGATCAAATTGATCTTCTTTTGAAATTGCAAGATGGCGAGAATAATCTTGACTTTTGGACCGAAGTCAATCTTGCTGATTTGCCTGTAGATGTAATGGTATCTCCAAGAGAACAGAGAGCCTTCGTTTCTTTAATGGAACAAAATGGAATGCAACCTGCAGTATACATAGAAGATGTTCAAAAGTGAGTAAATTTGACTGTATTTTTATTATTTCGGATCAGATTTCATTATTGATCAATTTTTTAGATTATTTGACAATGAAAAAGTTGGAAATTTGGCAAGATCCGGAAAAATGACATGGACCAGCTATTATAGAGTTGCTGATATCAATACATGGTTGGACTCTCTGGCTGTAGATTATCCAGGAGTCGTCACAGTCATCAGTGCCGGAAAATCTTATGAAAACAGAGATATTAAAGGTGTTAAGATTTCATTCAAAACAGGCAAAAGAAACGTATTCATCGAAGGTGGAATCCATGCTAGAGAATGGATCGCTCCAGCTACTGTCACTTACATCATCAACGAAGTTTTGACCAGCACTGATCCCACTTTCAGGAAGATCGCTGAAAGCTTTGATTGGTATATTTTCCCAAGTACAAATCCGGATGGTTATGAATTCTCACACACTACTGTAAATTTTTAATTTTAATATTTTTTTCCAATTATTTTATCAATAAATATTGATAATTTTAAATGTTACAGACTCGTCTTTGGCGTAAAACTAGGACTCCCTATGGAACTTGCGTTGGAGCTGATCCAAACAGAAATTGGGACTTCTTCTGGGGAGGTAATTCATCTATTTTTTGATCGGTTAGTTTTTATTTTTTATTAAATCATAAATTATGTATTCCAGTCGAAGGTACTAGTACAAGCGCATGCTCTGATACTTTTGGAGGACCTAGAGCTTTCTCAGAAAAGGAAACCTCTGGATTAGCTGATTACATCAAAACGGTTGTACCAACAATGGACGTATACCTCGCCTTCCATTCTTATTCACAAATCATGTTGATGCCTTATGGACATACCGCTCAACACTTGGAAAATTATGATGATGTTGTATGTGTATTACGTTCATATTATATGAATAATTTAAAATTGTTTTAGATTTTATAATATTTATTTGTTGAATTTCAGTTGGCCATTGGTAAAAAAGCAGCCGAATCACTGGCTTCCAGATATGGCACTCAATACAAAGTAGGAAACACCGCTGAAATCTTATGTAAGTATTTTAATTCAGAATGAATAAATGGTATCCAATAATTTATTTCACAATAAAAATTTTCTTCAGACAAATGCAGCGGAACTTCCATGGATTGGGTGAAATACGAATACAAAGTCCCAATTTCTTACACATACGAATTGAGAGACACCGGACGTTACGGATTCGCACTGCCAGCTGATCAAATCATTCCAAATTGCTTGGAAGTCATGGACTCATTGGTCACCATATTCTTGGAAGCCGAAAAACTCGGATACTTTGTCTTGGGCTAAATTCTAAACAAATAAAAATGTAATCATAAATTGAACCATTTGAATAATTTTAAACCTTACCACCTTCATAACCATTATCATAAGCGACTTATATAATATTCATCATTTTCAATATACTATCTATAGTTTGAAATTATTTTTTTTAAATTATTCTACCATCGAAATTCCGCCAATCGCAAAACGACTCGTTAGCCATTTGACTAGCGGCAAAAGCAGCGGCGGGATCCTCATAAATGCACACGAAACAAAAGCAACGAGCCGAGATCTTGTCTGTGCGCATTTCGTTCGGAATGCACACATTTGCATTGCAGAAGTGCATCTGCGCACAATGGGCCGTATAAACACGTCCGCGAGCGATTTCAGAAGCACGTCGAATAGATTTCAGCGGCCGATTTGCATGGCTTCCTCTTTTTCAGGATGCCGATGTGTGGTGGTGTGGCGATTCGTGTTAGAGAAATATGTTGGATGTAGGATTTGTAGGGTTTTGATGTTTTTATTGTGAAAGATTATGTTTGGTTCGGTTGCGTCGTTTTGTTTAACACGATAGGTTGGCCTAGTAACACTGATGTAAAATGGATTGAACAAATATGTGATAGTTGAGATTACGTATTTTTTTAGGTTATTGGATTAATTAGTAGATAAGAATATTTTATCTTTATGACTTGCAATTTTCTCGTTTAAAACAATATAAAGTTGAAATAGAAAATAGGGTGCTACTAGGTTTGAGGTTGAACTGAATTTTTTTCTTAACCCCCTAGGTGCCCTTAGGTGGTTAGGTTAGGAAAATAAAATTCAGTTAAACCTCAAACTTAGTAGTTCCAAAAAGTGTATTTAACGTTTAGAATTGCAGACACTATTTTAATGAGGTTAATTATATGACGTATTTTTTTCGTCTTGTTATTCAAAATTAAAACATAGAGTTTATATTGAAATGGGAATCATAAAATTTTGTTCAATCAAAATTACAGAACTAGTCTAGATATAGCAATCGCGAATTTTCAAAACATTAATAACTTATATATAACAATATCTTGTGTAGATATTATACAATAGCAATCATGAAAATTTTTAATAGAACATTCAAAATTTTCGATAGCGTCCTTATCTAAATTACACCCATAATTAAATCAAAACACTTCATACAAATCTAGAGATAACTTCACATAACACACACACTAACATTATCTCATCGAATCTATTATATATTATAAATAAATAGTACACTAATAATAACCCTTACATAAAAACCTACATAAATCGAGACACAACTTCACCGAACACCTCAGACATATAAATATATATCCTTGCAGCGAGCCTACTTTACTCCACTGCGAAGGAATTTATTCGCCGGCCATGGAAACTTCCCACTTTGCAAATTGTTCGAAATGCGCCGCCGTCTTCGTTCGCTTTATTATTTCTATTTATCGCTATGAAATTCGCATGAAAGGCGCGGCCGCTATTTAAAGTATGCCGCTCCTTCGAAATATTTTATGTTGGCCCCCCTGCTTTTCGCTTTTTTATTTCGGCGGCCGGAACGGGCTCCTTGTAAACGATGAATGTATAAATAATGCCGGGTCGTGAAATGTGGACGTTTCGCTAAATTAAGGCCCTAAAATGTATTCGAATTGCAATTTTTATGAAGATGAGTGTGTTATGGATTTTATTTTTTAAATAATAATTTGACGATTTTGAATTTTAAGCGATTTTTTTGCGGTCAATGAATAAATATTATCCGAGTGTTTTAATATTTTTATTTTTTAATGGATGTTATATAAAATTTATTTGATGTTGATTGATATTATTGATAATCTTTATATTATTGATATAATTTGAATCTTGTAAACAATATGATTTTATTTTAAACATAGCAAATCTCTATCTGATATAGAGATTAGCCCGTTTTCAATATTTGGGAAAAACCTTTTTTTATCAAACGATAATTAAGATGATACTTCGAAAATTTTCATTATGTATTTTACGAATGTGAATATTAATTTAAATAATTTTTCATATGTAATATGAATAATTCGATTTTAAATTATGTAATAATTAATTTGCCCGTATATATTTTATCGAGTATATGAATATGAGTGAATTTTGATAAAATGCAGATGAACTGAATATAAATGAAATGATTATGAATTTCTACTATAAATACAGATCGCATTAACTTCATGAGAGTTCTTTTTGTTATTGATCTATAGCGGTAAGTTGATTTTAATTATTATACATAATTATATACGAGGTGAGTTGACTGTTTTAATTTTTCAGATCATGAAATCGTTAATTTTTTTGGTGTTTGGAATACTATTTGCAAATGGAGATCCAACTAGCTTTAGGCTTGATTCATTCAAAGTATACAGAATGACTCCATCAAATAAAAATCAGACTGATCTATTGTTCAAACTTCAAAAAGAAGTGATAGAACTAGATTTTTGGACTGATGTCAACAAAGCCGGTATTCCTATCGATATTATGGTCCCTCCAGAAATTCAAGAGGTTTTTGTTAAATTAATGAAAGACAATCATATTGAAATAAGAGAAATGATTGGAGATATTCAAAAGTAATTAGAATTAAATGATATATGAACTTTCTAATAATTTTGTGATTTTTAATTTTTTTTTATAGATTGATTGATAATGAAAAAATTGGGAAGTTGGGAAGATCATATGAAATGTCATGGGATTCATATTATAATTTGAAAGATATCTACAATTGGATGGATTCTTTAGCTGTGAAATATCCAGGCGTTGTTTCCATATTAAATGCAGGTCAAACGTATCAATCCAGAGATCTCAAAGGAGTAAAAATTTCATTTAAGCCCGGAAAACGTAACGTTTTCATAGAAGGAGGAATTCATGCTAGGGAATGGATAAGTCCCGCTACCGTGACTTACATAATAAATGAATTATTAACTAACGATAATCAAACATTTAGAGAAATCGCAGAAAGTTTCAATTGGTACATTTTCCCTAGTTCTAATCCCGATGGATATGAGTTCACTCATAAATGGGTAAGAAATATTATTTTTGGTACAGAAAAATATTTTTTTTCAATATATTACTATATTTTTAGTATCGAATGTGGCGCAAAACAATGAGCAGAGACAATGGTATATGTTGGGGAGTAGACCCTAACAGGAATTTCGATTACCACTGGGGAGGTAATCATATAAAATGATAATAAAAATTAAATAAAAGTATAGTAATAATAAAAAAATATTAATAACAAATCAAATCATAAATGCAATATAATTTGTTGATTATTTTACATATTATTTATATGGATATTTTTTAGAGGAAGGTGCTAGTGATAATCCATGTTCGGATGCTTATCATGGTCCATATGCATTTTCTGAAACCGAAACCGCCGCTATTTCTAATTTAGTAAGATCGATAGGATCTGAAACAGATGTTTACTTGTCTTTCCATTCGTATTCGCAAGTTTTGTTATTACCATATGGTAATACGTATGAACATTTGGATAACTACGAAGATATGGTGAAATTATTTTTTATACATCCCAATTAAATATATGTGTAAATAAATATTAAGAAAACTAAATGAAATTTTAGTATGAAATCGGATCAAAGATGGTAGATGCATTGGCAGAAAGATACGGGACCCAATATAGAGTGGGATCTGTTTACGATATTATGTGTAAGTACTTTATCATTTATAATATATGAAAAAACTTAGGTTGCATTTCAATTTATTTTTTTAATTAAAATTTAGATCAAGTTAGTGGAGACAGCTCTGATTGGGCTAAGCACAACTATAAAATTCCGATTACAATTTCCTACGAGTTGAGAGATACTGGCGAATATGGATTCCTTTTGCCTGCTGAACAAATTATTCCAAATTGCGAAGAAGTTATGGATTCTTTGATAACCTTGTTCAAAGAAGCTGAAAATTATGGGTATTTTGAAATAGATAAAACGATCACGTCATTCATAGACGTTTGACAATATCTCATTTGATTGCTTATCCTTCCATCTTACGTATTATTCTGTATGATTTGTTTTTTTTTTACAATATTATCTTAAGTCATACGATTAAATTTATGATACACGATTATAATGATTTGTGAAAAATAAAATGAGTTGGTAAATGGACGTGTTATGATCTCGGCAGAATTGTAAAACGAAATTATCGTTTTTTTTACTGGCAATAATTTTCCGTATTGGAATTTGTGTCAAACATAATTAAAATAGATACAATGTTTATAGAATAAATATAAGAATTGAAAATGTCTCTTATTTATGGAATTCAATATTTAACAATGAAAAATATGTATTTAGAGATAAATCCGTTTTTCATATTTGGAAAAAAAAATCGGACGATAATTATGAACTTTAATTATGAATACTTTGAACAATTTTTGTATTGGTGCAAATATTTGTATTTCAATACAAATGTTTGTTGAAACATTGTAATATAATTTTTCATACTTGACTTGAAAAATGTCATTTTAAATTACTTAGTTATTGTTTTGCCCGTATATTTTATCAATATAAATATGCGTGAACTTCGATAAAATTTACATAAGCTGAATGTAAATGAGACAATAATTATGAATTTTCACTATAAATATAAGTTGCAATAACGTCATGAAATAGTTCTATTCCTGATACTTCTATCGTAGTAAGTTATCATCAATTATATAATCATATTTGAAGTAGATACACTAGATTAATTTTTGAGAACATGAAGTCGTTAATTGGCTTGTTTTTTGCAATATTCTTCGTACATGGAGAACCGCTCGGTAAAAGATACGATTCATACTAAGTATATAAGATAATTCGTTATAAGAAAAAGTTAGAACGACGAGAAAAAATGAAATGACATGGGACAGATATTAAAATCTAAGGGATATTTATAAATGGATGTATTTTTTAAGAACGAAATACCCAGACGTTGTTTCTATAGTAAATGCAGGAAAAACTTATCAATCCAGAGATCTGAAAGGAGTGAAAATTTCATTTAAGTCTGGCAAACGTAAAGTTTTCATAGAAGGAGGAATTCATACTAGAGAATGGATTTCTCCCGCTACAGTAACTTATATAATTAACGACTTATTAAAAAACGACAATAAAACGTTTAGAGAAATTTCTGAAAGTTTTGATTGGTAAATTTCCCTGTTAATAATCCCGACGGATATGATTTCACTCACAAACGGATATTTTTTTCTGTTTTTGGCACAAAAATTAAAATATTTCATTATATATATAACAATACTATTTTTGGATCGAATGTGGCGTAAAATTTTAAGCAGATATAATGGAACATGTAGTGGCGTAGATGCGAACAGAAATTTCGATTATCATTGGGGGGGGGTAAATAGTTTTGAATAAGGCAAATTTCCAGTAAAATTCAATATATATGCATAAATTTTTTAGAAAACGGTTCTATATAGTAGTGACCATGTTATAAATATTATCGTGGTCCTTAAATTATTAAAATCAATAGGATCTGAAATCGATGTATATTTGTCTTTCCATTCATATGTGCAAGCTTTATTGTTGTCATATGGTAATACAAACGAACATTTGGATAATTACGACAGTGCGGTAAATTTTACTTTGATGAATACTAGATATACCTTTTCAAGCATAAAAAATATATTGTAAAAATAAATTTTAGTATCAAATCGGATTAAAGATGGTAGATGCATTGGCAGAAAGATATGGTACTCAATATACAGAAGCAACTAAATTCAACATTTGTAAATTTAAAATTAATTGAAAAACCCAGAAAATTCATTTTCATATTATTTTTTCAATAAAATTTAGATAAAGTGACTGGAGATAGAGATGATTGGGCTAAATATAATATAACTTAAAAATCCCGATTTCATTCACGTATTATATGAGATGAGAGATACTGGCAAATATGGATTCCTTTTGCTTTCTGAACAAATAACTCCAAATTGGTTAGAAATACTGGATTCATTGATAACCATGTTCAAAGAATTTGAAAATCATAGGTATTTTGAATTAGATAAAACGAGCACGTAACTCATAGACTCTTGACTATTTTATTTGATTGTTTATCACTTCATTTTTTTGTATAATTCTATACGATTTTTTTGTCAATATTATCTTAAGTCAGACGATTGATTGATTACAAAAGATTATGATTATTTGTGAAACCTAGGATTAGTTCTTAAGTAGACGTGTTATGATTTCGTCAGAATTGAAAATGAAGTTGTTGCTTGTTTCATTGGCAATCATTTTCCATACTGGAATTTGTGTCAAGCATAATTACAATGGATACAAAGTTCATAGAATAAATATAAGAAACGAAAATGATTTCCATTTATTGAATTCGATAAAAAACAGTGAAAAAAATGTGGAATTTTTAACTGAACCGAATCTATCTAATATACCTGTTGATATTCTGATACCTCCTGAAAATTGTGACAAGTTTTTAGATTTTTTATATAAGTATAATATTGGTACAGAAATATTAATAGAAGATGTTCAAAGGTATGTAAACTTATCACCTTATCATAGCCTTGTATGTATTCTTAATCTAGACTGCATTGAAAATAATTAAATAATTTTCAGAATTATATCACAACAAGAAAATCTACGGACGCGTAATCTGACAGAGATTAACTGGACTGAATACCACACATTAGAAACAATTTATGACTGGCTCGATAATCTTCCCGAATATTACCCAGGAAAAGTTTTCGTGATTAATATAGGCCCATCCTTTCAAGATAGAGTTTTGAAGGGTGTAAAAATTTCATATGGAACTGGAAGAAGATCAGTTTTTATCGAAGGTGGTATTCACGCTAGAGAATGGATATCACCAGCCACCGTCACTTATATTATAAATGAAATATTAACCAGTAATGACCCTTCATTCAGAAAAATTGTGGAAAATTTTGATTGGTACATATTCCCAGTGGTTAATCCCGATGGATATGTTTACAGTCATGTTCAGGTAATTTCACCTCAAATTATTATTATTTTTTAAATATTATTATAAAATAAATTGTATTTTTTTTCAAAGACAAGATATTGGCGTAAAACTCGAACGACTTATGAAAGATGTACAGGAGCAGATGCGAATAGAAATTGGGATTTCCATTGGGGAGGTACTTTTGGAACACAAGCTACAAATTAATTTTTAATATTTCATATATTTATACGATACATATATTTACATATTTTTTGAAATTTTAGAAGCGGGTACTAGCGATTTTGTATGTGATGATAATTATGGAGGACCAAATGCATTTTCAGAAAAAGAAAATGTCGCTTTAGCAAATTTCATAGAGACGATAGGAACAAATATGGATGTTTTTCTTTCGTTTCATTCTTATTCTCAATTATTGTTGATGCCGTATGCAAATACAACTGATCATCTCGATAATTATGATGATATGGTAAATAAGTTATTTATTTATTTTAGATTATATTATAGAAAAACTAAAAAATAATATTTTTTCAGTTACAAATTGGGAAGAAAACTATTGAAGCATTAAGTGTTCGATATAATACTACATACAGAGTAGGAAATGCTGCAGAAATTTTAGGTATTTTATATTAATAAACTTAGAATATGTGGATTGTTTTGGAAAATTTAAGTTTTGTATTATTTTATCTATCAATTAGTGACAGCAACAGGAATAAGTATGGACTGGGTCAAAGATAAATTTAAAATACCAATGGTGTTCACTTATGAATTGAGAGATACTGGAAAATATGGTTTTCTTCTACCCCCTTCAGAGATCATACCAAATTGTGAAGAAATAATAGATTCTTTGATAGTAATGTTCAACGAAGCTGAAAAACTTGGATATTTTAATCTAAAAAAATAACTTTGAAATGAATCATTAAGTGATTTTTAATAATAAAACTTGAAAAAAAAACATTCTTTTTATTCATATAGAATCAATGCACGTTTATTTGGAAACTTTAAAATCTCATGAAATAATATGTTAAATTGAATGAGTAGACTCAGTTTTTTAAATTCAATACTCATCTCGATTCCAAAATTTATAATTGAGATAACATTGGTAATATAAATAGATTACAAAAAATTGTTTCGTTATCATATCGTTTCTCGCCGGCGACAAGGTAACAAACACGTAATTTATAAAACCAAATTAATATTAGAGTTATCGAAATCATTTTAAATTAATTTACAGATGAAACTGATATTCCTATTTTTGTTGACGGCATGGGGCGTTTGCGCCGATGACACAAAAATCACTTATGATAATTATAGAGTATACCGTATCCAACCTTTGACTCGTGCCAATAATGAATTCCTCATCAATTTGTCTCAAAGCCTTGAGTTGGATTTCTGGACTGATCCAAACAGAGTTGGAAATCCAGTAGATGTTATGGTCAAGCCATCAGATCATAAAATTTTCGAAAATACAATCTTGAAGAATGGAATGACCACTGAAGTTTTGATCGAAAATGTTCAAGAGTAAGTTTTTGTTTTAAAATACACCATAAATATTCATTTGATATATAAAATTATGTATGAAATAGATTGGCAGATGCTCAAAAAGTCGGAGATTTTCAAAGAAATCGTGCCATGACCTGGACTAGCTATTACGCATTGAATGATATCTATGCTTGGTTGGATGAAGTCGCTGCTGCCAATCCTGGAAAGGTCACTGTTGTCAATGGAGGTTCAACTTCTCAAGGTAGACAAATCAAAGGAGTCAGAATCGCTATTAACCCTGGAAAGAGGGTTATCTTTATGGAAGGTGGTATCCATGCTAGAGAATGGGTTTCTCCAGCTACTATTACTTGGTTGATCAACGAACTCTTGACTACTACCAATCCTACTTTCCAAAAAATTGCTGGTAGCTTCGAATGGCATTTGTTCCCATCTGCCAACCCTGATGGATATGTCCACACCCACACTACCGTAATTAATTGGATTTAGAATTTTAAATTGGTTGTTTTGGTTCTAATTTGTATTTTATTATAGGATAGAATGTGGCGTAAAACTAGAACACAATATGGATCATGTTATGGAGCCGATCCCAACAGGAACTGGAACGCTCATTGGATGGGTAATTTTTAGTGCATTGTTGAAATGTATAAACTTTGAAATTGTTTTTAAATAATATTTGAAATATTAGAACAAGGAACCAGCAACCAACCTTGCTCTGATACATATGGAGGACCAAGAGCTTTCTCTGAAATCGAAACTAGTTCATTATCAAGCTACATTGCCAACATTGGTTCTAGAATGGATGTCTACTTATCATTCCACTCTTATTCTCAACTTCTTCTTTTGCCGTATGGACATACTACTCAACATTTGGATAACTATAATCAAATGGTATTATTTTTTGATAAAAATTACTATAATTATTGAATTGAATTAAATTTAAAATTAACATTTCAGATGCAAATCGGCAGAAAAGCTATTGCAGCTCTCGCTAGTCGTTACGGAACAGTTTACAAAGTTGGCAATATTGCTGAAACAATTTGTAAGTAATTTAAATTGAATTAAGATAATACAACGGCAGAATAAGCCTAGATAAAATATCGATGATCGATACATTTTAGATCCAGCTTCTGGTGGCAGTATCGATTGGGTTAAACAACAATACAAGACCAATGTTGTTGCTGCTTATGAATTGAGAGATACTGGAAGATACGGATTCTTGTTGCCGGCAAATCAAATTATTCCCAACAATCTTGAAGTCCTTGATTCATTGATTGCTATGTTGCAAGAAGCTGAATCACTTGGATATGTTACTATCGGTTAAAAATTTTAATGTTAAAAATGTGATATAATATCATAATACTTGATATACTAAGTACCAAAATAGAATTAAATAATTAAAAAAAGAAATTAATTTCAATATTCGTATTTTTTATATTGTTGCCACCATCATCAATGATATAACCATTTGTAGCCTTGACAAGTTTTGGTTTCATCAGTAATCCAAAATGCTTTTGTTAATAGATATTCAAAAGGATTTGAAATTAAATTTAATATGACTCATTGAAGTTTTACTTCTTGTTCAACAATTTATTTAAAATTGTTTCATATAGATTAATAGAATTGAAAAAGTTGGAATGTTGAAAAACAAAGCATTTTTTATTTTTATACTATTGACATAATTATTAATAACAGCAAAGTATTAAAACTAAACCTTTTTTTCACAATGAAAATACGGTTCGTAAAAACTATCACTAATTAGTTCTTTTTAACTTTATTTGACGTCAATCCATCATATTAATAAGATAATTAAAAAAAAAAATGAAAACACTCAATTTTTATTAATTTTCGTATTTATCTATATATACATAAAAATGGATGTTTGTATATTTGTTTGTTGCCGTATTACTCCAATACGGTTTTTTAGTATCATTTTGACCATATTTCCCGGAACCCAAAACGGGACGGTTCGCAAAAAAATATCCCCCCACCTTTATAAAATAAATACTTTTTTGTCGAGAAGGTTTTTTATCATTAAAATAGGGTGACCATATTTTCCAGGATCCAAAACGGGACGGTCCGCAAAAAAATTTTCCTCCACATATCTTTCGTCCCATCACCATATAAATTAATTTAAAACACCGAATCCCGAGCAACGCCAGATACTACCGCTAGTACATATATATTTTATCGAATTATGTAAAGAATCATGAAGCATTATGAGAAATTATCATTGAATTTGAATTGAAAATCTGAATCAATTGTATCTTGGAAATTCTATGTTTCAATGAATTATGAATTGCCACATTTAAAAATAATAATAAAAATCTCACAAAGATAAAAGTCCGTATTTCGAAAATCAAATCGTATTTATATTCGCTTTTATAATAAAGATAAGGTTATGAATCTAATATATAAACGATTACAGGGCATTGTTTCAATAACAATTGGTTTCGTCTCCAGCACGGTAACACTATTATTATTATTTTTCTATAAAAAAATAAAAAAAACAAATAAATATATTTACACGTGCATCAACTTCTGTTTCAGATGAGACTAATATTATTATTTGTACTTGTGTGGGGCGTTTTCGCAGAAGAATCCGCAAATGGATTCAGTGGCTATAAAGTGTATCGATTGAAACCAACAACAAGCGATCAAATTGACTTGTTGTTGAATTTGGTCAAAAGCAAAGATTTGGACTTTTGGAGTGACCCAAATAAAGTTGGGTTACCAGTTGATATCATGGTCAAACCAAATGACCAAGATATTTTCAAAAAAGTCATGTCGATGAATGGAATGAAGCCAGAAATATTCATCGAAGATGTTCAAGAGTACATGTTATCATTTGAATAAATGTTCATAGAATTTTATTTAATTTTTCGATTTAAATATTTCAGATTGATCGATTCTCAAATTACCGGTGATTATAAAAACACTCGTGAAATGACATGGACCAGTTATTACTCTTTGGATGATATCTACAGTTGGTTGGATGATTTAGCAGCAGCAAATCCAGGAAAAGTTACTGTCATCAATGGAGGTTCTACTTTCGAAGGTAGACAAATCAAAGGAGTCAAAATCGCTCTGAATCCAGGAAAAAGAGCAATTTTTATTGAAGGAGGAATCCATGCAAGAGAATGGATCTCTCCAGCTACAGTTACCGGGATCATCAATGAATTATTGACTAGCACTGATCCTACGTTCCAAAAAATAGCTGGAAGTTTCGAATGGCATCTTTTCCCATCTACTAATCCTGATGGATATGTTTATACACATAGTAGTACCGCTGTAAATGAAAAAATCGTCTTATTAATTTAAGATATTCAATCATTTTATGTAATATCTTGTATTTTTTGTTTAGAATCGATTGTGGAGAAAAACGAGAACATCATATGGAATATGTTCGGGAGCTGATCCAAACCGAAATTGGGATGCACACTGGATGGGTAATTATTTATTTATATGAATGAAAAATTATATAATATTCAATGTCATAATATTGTTTTATAGAGCATGGATCAAGCAACATTATTTGTTCAGACACTTATGCTGGGCCTAGAGCATTTTCAGAAATTGAAACCAGTTCGCTTTCTAGTTACATATCTTCAATTGCTTCCAAAATGGATGTATATTTATCTTTCCATTCGTATTCTCAATTACTTTTGTTACCATATGGACACTCAGTTGAACATTTAGATAACTATGACGAAATGGTATTATTTTTTTGACCTACACAAATATTTATATATTAGAATTGACATATTTATCGAAATATTGAATTTACAGATGCAAATTGGTAGAAAAACAATTGAAGCACTTGCTCAAAGATACGGTACACAATATGAGGTTGGAAACATTGCAGAAACCATATGTTAGTACAATTGATAAAAATATTCCGATAAGTTTTATAATCTCGCTAACAACGACGTTTTTTTTTATTATGTATTACATATAACATATAATTTTTTAATAAAAATCATAGATCTCGCTTCTGGTGGCAGCATTGATTGGGTAAAACAAGAATTCCAAACACCTGTTGTTGCCGCTTATGAACTAAGAGATACTGGAAGATATGGATTCTTGTTGCCATCAAGTCAAATAATTCCAAATAATGAAGAAATAATGGATTCTTTAGTAGCAATGTTGGAAGAAGCTGAAAAGTTCGGATATGTGACAATCGGATAATATAATATTTGTAACGAGTTATATAAATTGTTTGCAATAATAAAAACAAATTACAATTCTTGTGTTTCTGTTTTGAATTTAATTAAGCGTAATCAAATCTATTAAATAATATAAGTGTGAAAAATAAAACAAAATATTTTTAATTTTGGTACAATTTTTGAGATAACGGCAGTGTTATATATATTTGTACAGTGTGATTTCTTTATCATTTCACTTTTGGATATACAAGGTAATACTCCTATGTAAACGATTATAAATATTATTATTTTTGTTTGTTAAATATTTTTTTTTATAGATGAGGCTCACTTTTCTTCTCTTATTTGCTGCATCGGCCGTATTTGTCAATTGTGACAAAATAAGGTACGATGGACACAAAGTGTATAGAATATCGCCCAAAACAAAAAGTCAAAACGAAGTGTTATTGAAATTGGGAAAAACGAGAAGTTATGACTTTTGGACTCAAGTAAACAAAGCTGGATTGCCTGTAGATATAATGGTCAAGCCAGAAGATCAAAATGCATTCAAAGATGAAATTTTGAAGAATGGAATGAATCCAGATGTATTTATAGAAGACGTCCAAAAGTAAAATAGTATATTCAATATTAAATTTAATAAAAAAATGTATATAATTTTCAAATTAAATTTCAGATTAATTGACAATGAAATTGTCGCAAGATTTGATGGGAATATGACATGGACAGCGTATTACCAAATCGCTGATATTTACACATGGATGACTCATTTGATCTTGGAACATCCTAATAAAGTTTCAGTTGTTTCCGTGGGTACATCTTATGAAGGAAGACAAATTAAAGGACTAGTAATATCCTTCAAACCAGGACAAAGAGCCATAGTGCTCGAAGGAGGAACACATGCAAGAGAATGGATATCACCAGCAACTGTTACTTATATAGCAAACGAAGTGCTCAACAACAAAGATCCAGCGTTTAGAAAAATAGTGGAGAGTTTCGAATGGCACTTGTTTCCATCTGTAAATCCTGATGGATATGCTTATTCTCATAGTACAGTAAGTCGATGATTAATTTAATTTTTAAAATATATTCAATTTTGATATAAATAAATATATTTTAGGATCGTATGTGGCGCAAATCGAGGTCTCGTTATGGACAATGTTTCGGAGTCGATCATAATAGAAATTGGGATGTTTACTGGATGGGTAAATATCAGTAATTATGTTTCTAAAGATTAAAAAAATATACAAATTGGATTGAATTGTAGAATTCGGATCAAGCAGTGAACCATGCGACCAAACATATGCTGGAAAAGCACCGTTTTCAGAGATGGAAACTACAGCCTTTTCAAAATACATTGCTTCAGTCGCATACAAAATGGATGCTTACATAGCTTTCCATTCTTATTATCAGTTGTTCATGTTGCCATATGGACATACCACAGAGCCATTGGACAATTATCATGAAATGGTAATTTTCCTATACAAATTATTGTTTTTATTTAAAGAAAAAATAAATTTTATTTGATATTTAGATGCAAATCGGAAATAAAAGTGTTCAAGCACTTGCTGAAAAATATGGAACTATTTACAAAGTTGGAAATATTGCTGAAATCATATGTAAGTAATTTTCAATAATGATCGGTTATTTTTTTTTAATAAACGAATCATTTTTTTCTACACGTTTATTTAACATCGAAATATTTTGATAAACAAACTTAGTATATATTGATAAATCAGCACATGTAAGATTGTACTTATATAATCACGTGGTACTATCATCAAAGATTATCTTGACAGTAAATTTGTACGATTCAAACACGTAAAATTAAATTGATTAGAACTGATAATTATCACAAATTTCAATCTTATTACAGACGAAGCGTCTGGAGCAAGTGTTGACTGGGTAAAACAAAAATTCCAAACACCAATCGTGTATGAATACGAATTGAGGGACAGAGGTCAATTTGGGTTCTTGTTGCCACCAGATCAAATTATTCCAAACGGAGAAGAAATCATGGATTCTATAATAGCAGCTTTGTTAGAAGCTGAAAATTTTGGATATGTAACAATCGATAAATAAATTGATATTCGGAACTATTTTTGTTTTTATATAAAGTTTATATCAGATTAAATTGTATTATGTTACTTTCCATGTTCAATCCTTCAATAAAGACACTCGACTTAAAAATGTACGATAAAATTTGATATTCTTATTTCAAAGCTATAACTTTCCATGGTAATTTTTCATACACTATTAAACAATTTTCAACAAATTTAATATATGTCACTTTAACAACATGACTGCTATAACCTAATAAATTTCGAATATTGCTATCGAAAGACCCTATATATTTTTCAGTCCAAGTATATTTGGAATGATTCATTTTAGGCAATGTATATAAAAATCTAAATTTTTTTACAATTAACATCCAACCCCAATTTCCACCTCCATTTCAACACCGAAAAAACCACATACCCGCACGAAAACAATTTCCACGAATTTTTCCCCCTCGCCATACATTTATATACGACATTCGCGTCGTCTGGCTCCGTTAACTCATCGGAGGCCAGATGTCGGGTCGGCAACGACGTCTCCGGCGTCATACCCAAGATTAACGAAGTCTCCTAGGGCCGGTCGTTAATCACAATTAGCTAACGGCGTTCCCCCGTTAACCCCGAAACACTCCCAGGCGGTCGTTTCGTTGGCCAGGAACACTCCGGAGCGGTTAAGTAATGAGTCGACACAAAAAAAGTGCCGGAGTAAATGTATACAATGGCTGACACCTCTGTGCGCGGGTGGACCGAAAGTGCGGCATCGATCGGTTAATATTTTCGGGTGATGGATTACTTTTATTCTTGTGTATATATGATTATTTGAATTTTTTGAGAGTTATCATGTTTGTTGTTTGAGGGGTTTAGAAGTAAATAATGTTATGCGCCAAAATTATAAAATTGAGTTTTTTTATATATACCTACTACAAAAAGTAGTGCGTATGCTATAGAAATTAATGAATAATTCCATCAAAAGATGATAGTACTACGTTGGGTTACTACTAGTGTTTTTTGCATTTAAATGCATGTAAACTGTTTTTTTTTTAATATTTCTAAAAGTAACAAATGTCGCTTACCATTATTGACTGCCGAGCCACTCGTTTATAATTCACTGTTTGAAAGTTTTTTGATTTTTTTGTCTTGAGTAATTTTCATCCATGTTTTATATATCTTTTTGGTTCTATTCGTTAATTATCTATTTTTACATATAATGAACGAAAATTGACTATTATTGTTGAATATTTTTTTATATGATCACATACGATTAAGCTGTAAGTATTTAGTAAAACATGATTACAATTTTAATTTTTGAGTGTTACTTTTTTAGAACTGTAGAGTTTTATATGGTACGCTTTGGTTTTGTTGTAAATATTGCATCTTGATTTTAACGATAAAATTTTATAATTTGGATTTAAAAAATTGATTAAAGTAAAATTAATTAATGGCTTGAAATAATTCTCAATATTCATTACTATTTGTTTTCTTACAAATTTATCGTAATTTTCATTTGCCGAAAAATTAAATTGAAAAAAAAACTACAGTGGAAATTTTTAACACGAAAACTCTTAACGAGTAAAATCGTTTAACAAGAAATAATAATTTGGTCCTGATAAAATACTATGCACGTATACTCTAACGTTTAACATTAAATTCTTTTAACACGGAAATATATTTAAGTACTTTCAGGTTCATGTTAAACGTTTTCTACTGTAAATAATACTCTTATAACTTTCGAAACTGTCAGTATTTAAAAAAATAAGATTTAATGGCAATTTAAAAATTATGCACTATTATCAATTTCATTTGTTCGATTAAAAATTATAATAAAATTAATTTATTCGAATAAAAAATTAAACAATCGAACACGAACGTGAAATAAAACGGACGACTTCGCTTATCAGCTGTGAAACAAGATTGCATCCAAAATGAAAGCTTCACTCGTATTTTTTTCAATTTTGATTAATATATATCTTATTCAATGCAGATGGACACACATCAAAAATTTGGTGAGTCGTTGAAATCCATCAAATAACAATTTCATGAAAGTATTCAACGGATGCGAAAATTTGTTTCGTCCTTGAACATTTTCCCATCAAATATAATCGATTTCAGATAGGCGTGTATGAAATAGATGAAAATTCCACGGCCGTATGGAAATGCGCTGGTACTTTGATTTCGCCAAATATTGTGGTGGCTGCTGAAAACTGCACCGGAAATAAACATATTGGATATCAATTGTAATGAAATTCTTAATAATTCATATTTCATAATTAAATGCATACAATTTAATCATCGAAAAATATTATTATGATCGTCGCATAGTAATCAATAAAATAATTCATTAAATTATTAAAAAATTTCGATGGTTGAATTTGAAGTGTAAAAACTAACAATTATTATAAAGCAATGTATATTATTTTTTAGAATTATGGAAGACAATAAAACTGCTTTTTATGGGAAATTTTTAGATGCTGAACATATTGCGAATAATGTAACCGTTTTTCATGCAATAAAACCATTTATATTCCCATACAACTCGTCCAATCCAAAATGCCCAAATGTGAATTTAAATTATCCAGAAGTAAAAAAAAATCAAATATATGTTTTCTTTAGAAAAAGGATTTGTTGAAAATTTTTTTTTTCAGTTTTTCACACGTGGATTAATCATGAATTGTTTGTTTGAAAATTCCTATGAACATATCGATGATCTCAATCAAACACTGTCATTTTCGAAAAACAAGATCGTCTTCAAAGACGATGATGCAAAAAGACGTAAAAGGGAAGCTGAGAAACTTCAAAACGATTCAATAATTATAAATGCGGCGGGTAATATAGGTAAAATTGTTACTTTTTCCAATTTGGATAATTTAGATTAATATGAAATAATAAAATAAAAATAAAAAAATCTTTTGTTATTTCCACAACTTCTAGTCCAACAATAAACGAATTTTCAAAGAAACAACTGCATAAAAAGAAGATGAACAAACTCGGATATGATATTGATTGTGTGGTAGATCTCGTTGTCGATCCAAAACCGTATTGTGGATAAAATAAAAAAAATAAAGTAATTATTACAATATTTGAAATGTTAATTCGATAAATTTTATGTGTTACATAATTATAGTATGCAAAATTACAAAAATTGTTTTTTTTATTTATTTATTAATCTTGTAATTAAATATAAACATTATTTGGCTTAACTATTCCAAATTTTTAACAATCACCTCTTACAACACTATTTTCAAATTCCACACACCAAAAAAAAAAAACAATTAAAAACACATAAAAAAATTAAAGAAAATGCATCTGATTTCTGAACTATGCAATTTACGATGTTTAAAATTTGATCGCTCCACCTTCTAAGAAATTTCTAACTCAGACCGTTTACCAATTAGAAAAATTGTGGTAACTATAATATAATGATTAAAATACAATAAAAAAATTCTCTTCTTTAATTTGGAGTTTAAGTAGTAACTACATTTCAATTAATATTAAAGTAGTATTTATTTTAAAGAACGGTCAATCAAATAGTTGAGTGTACAAAATATTTGCGATAGTATGATAAATATTTTAATTACGATGAAAAAATATTTTGAAGTATTACATGAAATTTAATAGTTATCAATGATTCGTTTTTATCGCATTTTAAGACCTCAATTACAAAAAAAAAATCCTTCCAATCTTATCTATATAAAAAAAAATGAATGTGTGTATGTTAGTTATGCATGTTTTTCTCGCTTATTTGATCATAATAAAATTAAGTAAATATATTAATTGCGCATTTTAAAAAGTTTATATATCATTAAATCTATTTTATAATTCGATCTGATGCTATTTTAATATGAAAATAAAATTTAAGTACAAGCGCGATGCTGGCGCCGTGTATTGATTGTAACAATAATTAAAATCGATACACCGGTAATTACAATCGTACCAATGAAACACAAAATACGGAGAAAAAAATTACTGCAAACAAACGACACAACTGGACAACAATATTCAAGATTCCAGACTTTGAAAGAAACAGCCAGTATACCAAAGAGTCCTGAGCAACGCCGGGTACAAGTCGCTAGTACAATAAAAATTTAAAATCAACAAGACAACCAAAAAATAACTATTCCTTTAAAACATCATCATATTTCACAGAATCACCAAAATTTTTATTTTGCACTGAATTCTCCAAAACACTTAGAACTACAGCATCCACAGACTCAAAACATCAATCCTCAAAACCTTACCATCCGAAACCTCCAACGTACCCAATAAATACCCAAACACTCAATTCCCACACCTCCGTCCATCTTTATCGTCTGCCTTGTATTAAATATGTGCACCGATCCCGAAACCGCCCAACATCCACATCCGACTTCCTCGGAACGAAGGCTTCTGCGGGTCTGGAAGAGTTTGCTAAACTTTCAGCCGGGCTTTAATCACAACTCGTCTCGTGTGCGAAATCAGGCTGTACGGCACAATGGGAGAAACCGCAGAGGAGGCATGTTCCGTTGGCTGTTGTGCTTATTTGGATCGGTTGTGTTTTGGATTTTGCGCTTTCGAGTTTTCGAGAGTCGTGTCGGATATCGGGTCGATGGGTGGGTGTTTAAATATTTTGGAAATTTTATCGGACTTATTTAAAAATATCGTTAATACAGTTGAATTTCGATGATCCGGATTGAATGGGGGTTGAAATAAACCGAATAATTTAAAAAAGATAAATAAAAATTGTGAATTTTTTAGAAGTTAAATTAAATTATATATAAAAAAGGTGCTAAGACAACGGACGGACGCCAAAGTATCGCTGGAAAACCAACAGTATGTGATTTAAAATAAGTGTCGCAACAGCTCGATAGATGGACTAAATGTCAAGCTGACAGATCGTATTCGCGTATATATCTCAGTGGTTACGATAC